>JAJOOH010014117.1:0-21931 GCA_029582605.1 Solanum gracilifrons | reverse complement strand
AAACTTCTATACTATGCCATCCTAATGTTGAAACCGGTAGGCGAGGAAAGCCGTTTAGGGGAGTAAACAAAGTTGAGACGCTGATAAGAAGGAAGTATCCGCTAAAGTACGATGCTAGTAGTGACAGGAAAACATGATAAAGTAATCTAGTTCATAATGATCTAATATGAATTTAATCAATTATGAATATGATAGGAAGGAATAGTTGAAAATAAAAACTGCATAAACAACGAACATAACTACGTATATGCATGACGAAATGATAAAAAACTATGAAACTTTAATTTTATATATACTTAACGGTATAGAGATAATTGAATTAAGAAGAAACATTTGGGAAAAAATATTTGACTACGAATTAGAAGATATATTAAATCAAGAATGGTATGAAATAGATTTACAAGATCTATACTTAGATAATGAATTAATAGAATGGTATGATTTAGAAATAAATTCAAACTAAAATGAATTACGAATATTTACGATATTTGATAGAATTTATGAAAGATATAAAATTATTAGAACAACTACGGATAGAGTTTTGTAACACCCTGTATCCTAGATAGACCAAAATTCAGATTTTGAGAAGTTCTAAGTGTAACCCACGGCAGCCATCCATGGACAGTAGGTCAGACCACTGCCCGTGCTGGTGGTCCGTGGTTCACCACTACAGCCCCTCCCCTAAACCAGCTCAGAAAATCACCCAACTCTTGATCCACGGACAGACCCACGGTCCGTACGTCAGACCATGGTCTGTGGTCTTTGTCCGTGGATCAAGACTCCTCTACCCAACCTCTGACACGAACGACGGCTGACCAACACGGACTATCATTCGATCCACGGCCCGTAGCTCCCGTCAGTGGATCACCCCGACAACAGTTAAGTCAGGTGTCTTTTAGTCTTTTCCCTTTTCGTTGGACCCCTAAGATACATCATTTAGACCCTAAATTATGAGGTTTTAGTTAGTTTAATCCTAGAAACATAACTAGAACTTACCTTAGTAAAATAATTAATCAAAACTTAGAAAATTAGAATGATAAGAAGAGAAAGAAGTCAAGAATCCTAGTTCAAGAATTCATCAAGCTTTCTTCAGTTTCATCCCAGAAATCAAAGGATTTCTCCGTGACATTCGTCACTAGGTATGTGTGATTTCACTAGTGGGTTCCTTTCGCCCATTAGGTCCCTAGAATTAAGTCAGAATCTTGATTCCGTGATTATGAACAGACCTAGGGTTTCTAGAATTTCAACAGATCATCATGAATTAGTTAATTAAATGTTCCAAATCAGATTTTCATGTTATTTCTCAGTTTATTCCATGAATTTTAGAACCCTAGATATGTATTTCTTTAGTTCTTGAATTACACATGCTAGTCAGATATTTTAGTATTCACTTATACATGCCTCAGTTTATGAATGCATCATTATTAGATTAATTGTTGTATTCTCAGTTTGCATGCCCAGTTTGAGCTATCCAGTAACTTACAGAAATTCAATCATAATGTGTTAATCACTTAATCTATTGGGAGTAGCATATTACCGAGTTGGACTAGGGGTCAGTGTACTAATATAGTCCCTGAACTACGAGCCACGTAGGTGTAAGTCCCCTATATGGGCAATATCAGTTAGTGATCACGCCAGTCATGCCTCTATACCTTTGGTCGGGTATATTAGGTCCTCTCGATGGGGTGTATACATCGTTCTCCACATTTAGCTCATGTGGTTTTATTGTCGGTTATTAGTAGCTCCCCCAGTTCAGTCAAACTCTATTGCATTGATCTTATTTACAGTTAAGTCCGTATTCATTCTCAGCATGTTATAAATTTGGTCATTGCATCCAGTTAGTTCAGTATTCAGCATTTATATCATGTTTAGATTATTTCATTGCTTTATTGCTTTGTTCAGTTATATGTTATTTCAACTTTACTCTATTTTGCATGCTCTGTACCTTTCAACTACTGACGCATACGTTCACTACATCTTCTCGTGATGTAGGTTCAGGTTCTCAGCATCCAGATCATGCTTAGAATCGTTCTCGATCTTCCGTTCAGCTGAATCAGTGGTGAGTCCTCATTCTGAAAGGACAATAGTCATGAGTCTCTTTTCAGTATTATTTTTAGTAATTTATTTTCAGTTTTGATTTACTTAGCTTGGACCTGTCCCAGTATTTCTACTCAGTTAGAGGCTATTTTCAGACATAGTTAGATTATGCTTAGTATTGAGTTAATATCATCTTTGTATTAAACTCATTTGTTATCATTTATCTCAGTTATAGTATATAGGTATTCCCCATCTTTTCATTTTTATTTATGATTTAGCTTCCGCATCAGTTTATTATCTTTAGTATGCTCATGGTTATGCCAGCAGGGTTAGCTTGGGGTCACTTATGATCCTGGGTCACATGTTCGCGTCTAGGGGGTAGCTCGGGGCATGACAAACTTGGTATCAGAGCACTAGGTTTAAGTGTCCTAGGTTGTCTAAAAAGCCGCACTAAGTAGAGTCCTTTTCATGGGTGTGAAGTGCACCACATCTAATCAGGGGGAGGCTACAAAGAATTTTAGGAAATATTCATTTTCTTGTTACTCTTATCGTGCATGAGGTATTATCTAAATTCTATCCTAACTCGACGTTCTACGTCTCAGTGATCATGCCTCCTCGTTGAGCTAATACCAGGAATGTAAATGCAGTTCCTCCAGTCTCTGATCAAAAAGTGTCGAATGCAGAGTTTAGGAACGCCATTTAGATGTTGGCTCATAGTGTGGCCAACCAAAACAATTAGCGAGCTCCAGTTCCGATAAATGCCAATGTTGGGTCAGCTGCAGCCAGGGTGCAAGACTTTGTTAGGATGAATCAGCCAGAGTTCTTAGGATCGTAAACTGGAGAAGATCCCCAAAACTTCATCAATAAGGTCAAAAAGGTCTTTGAAGTGATACAGGTAACTGGGAATGATCGGGTTGAATTAGCATCTTACCAACTTAAGGATGTGGCTCATATCTGGTATACTCAGTGGAAGGAGAGCAGGGTTACATATGTTGCTCCTATTACTTAGTATTATTTCAGTGAAACCTTTCTTGATAGGTTTTTCCCTATAGGGTTGAGAGAAGCAAGGGCCCCTGAATTTATGAACTTAAGGCAGAGTAACAAGACTATCCAAGAGTATGGGCTCAAGTTTAACCAACTGTCCAGGTATGCTCCTCACATGGTTGCTGATTCCAGGGCTTAGATGAATAAGTTTCGGTATGGACTGTAAGACTTAGTGAAAACAGAGTGCAAGAATGTTATGTTGTTGGGAGACATGAACATCTCTAGGCTCTTGACTCATGCTTAGAAGGTTTAGGGTGGTAAGCTTAGGGAACAGGCTAAGGAGACTAAGAAAGCAAGAACATGTAACTACGAGTATTCCCAATAGAAATCGGGTGGTGGATATCACTCATAATTTCAGTAGAAGTCTTCGACTCCAGCCCCTTTATCAACTAGTGTTCCATCCCCCAGGTTCCGTAATGATCAGAAAGGTAGGGCGTCAGGCTCTAAGTCTCAAGGTAGTGTTTCAGGCACCAAAACTTACCGAACTTTCCTGAAATATAGTAAGAACCATCCGGGTGAGTGCCTTGCTGGTAAGGAAGGATGTTTTGGGTGTGATCAGTCTAGTCATAAATTTAAGTATTGTCCTTCTAGATTGGGTCAAGGAGGAAATAATGGTAAAGCTCAGTCTAGAACTTCAGCAGCACTAGCAGGTCACCCGACTCTGTACGGTAACTCATCTGGTATAGGTGGCGGACAATGCCAAAACAGGCTTTATGCTCTTCAGGCTCGTCAAGATCAGGAGGATTCTCCTAATGTAGTCACTGGTACGTTACGAGTCCTTGATCATGATGTTTATGCATTATTAGATCCAGGGGCTACTTTGTCTTTTGTAACTCCTTACATAGCAGTCAAATTCGGTGTTAGCCCAGAAACTCTTTCAGAACCCTTCTCAGTCTCTACTCCAGTCGGTGACCCAATTATAGCTAGACGGGTATACAAAAATTGCCCTGTCACAGTCTCTCAGAAAGTCACCTCAGTAGATCTTGTAGATTTAGAAATGGTAGACTTCGATGTCATTCTAGGCATTGATTGGTTACATTCATGTTATGCCTCAGTTGATTGTAGAACTAGGATTGTTCATTTTTCAGTTTCCAGATGAACGAATCTTGGAATGGAAGGGTAGTAGCTTAGCGCCTATGGGTCGATTCATTTCTTACCTTAAGGCCGGAAAGATGATCTCTAAGGGTTATCTCTATCATCTAGTTCGGGTTAACTATTGAAGATCTGAAACCCCAACTCTTGAGTCAGTTCCTGTGGTTAATGAGTATCCTGAAGTGTTTTCCAGAAGATCTTCCCGGTGTCCCTCACAATAGGGAAATCAACTTTGGAATTGATCTCTTTCCAGATACCCTGTCTATCTCTATTCCTCCTTACAGAATGGCTCCAGCGGAGCTTAAGGAATTGAAAGAGCAGTCGAAAGACCTTCTAGATAAGGGCTTCATCAAACCTAGTATTTCGCCATGGGGTGTGCCACTGTTGTTTGTGAAAAAGAATGATGGTTCACTCAAAATGTGTATTGACTACAGACAGTTGAACAAGGTCACCATCAAGAATAAGTATCACATCCCTAGGATTGATGACTTGTTTGACAAACTTCAGGGTGCTAGTCATTTCTCAAAGATAGACCTCAGATTGAGTTTTCATCAGCTTAAAGTCAGAGATAGTGAAATTCCAAAGACAGCCTTCAGAACTCGATATGGCCATTATGAATTTGTAGTCATGTCATTTGGATTAACCAATGCTCCTGCAGCTTATATGGACTTGATGAACAGAGTGTTCAAGCAGTACTTGGACTTGTTCGTTATTGTCTTTATTGATGATATCCTCATTTACTCTAGGAATGAGGAAGAACATGCGAGTCATTTGAGAGTTGTTATGCAAACTCTCAAAGATCGACAGTTATTTCCAAAATTTAACAAGTGCTAGTTTTGGTTCCAATCAGTTGCCTTCCTTGGGCATATTGTGTCTAGTGAAGGAATTCGTGTAGATTCCCAGAAGATAGAAGCAGTGAAACAATGGCCCAGACCTACCTATGCTACATATATCAGAAGTTTCTTAGGTCTAGCGGGCTATTACAAATGGTTCGTGGAAGGATTTTCAACCATAGCCTCACAATTCACTGGGTTGACTCAGAAGATGGTCAAGTTTCGATGGTTAGATAATTGTTAGAAAAGCTTCGCAGAACTGAAAACTAGGTTGACTTCAGCTCATTTCTTGACTCTACCATAGGGTTCAGATGGTTATGTGATCTATTGTTATGCATCTAGGTTTGGCCTAGGTTTTGTATTGATGCAAAGATGTAAGGTTATAACTTATGCTTCCAGACAGCTTAAGGTGTATGAGAAGAATTATCCGACTCATGACCTCGAGCTTGCAGCAGTGGTGTTTGCACTCAAGATTTGGAGACACTACTTGTATGGTGTTCATGAAGATGCGTTCACATATCATAAGAGCCTCCAGTATGTATTCACCCAGAAAAAGTTGAATCTTCGCCAGAGAAGGTGGCTTGTGTTCCTCAAAGATTATGTATGAGCATGCATTACCATCCAGGTAAGGAAAATGTAGTAGCAGATTCTTTTAGTAGATTATCCATGGGTAGTGTAGCAAATGTTGAGTAAGAAAGAAAGGAGCTAGCAAGGGATGTTCATAGACTTGCTCGCCTAGGAGTTCACCTTATGAGCATATCAGATGGTGGTGTAACGGTTCAGAATGGGGCACAATCTTCTTTGGTAGTGGAAGTTAAGGAAAAGCAAGACAGTGATCCGATATTACTTGAACTCAAGGGTGCAGTCCATCAACAGAGAATTGAGGTATTCCCCCGAGGGGGAGATGGTGTGTTTCGCTATTAGGTCGATTATGTGTTCCTAATGTGGGCGGGTTGAGACAGCATATTCTTGTAGAAGCACATAATTCCAGATATTATATTCATCCAGGTGCCACTAAGATGTACCGCGATCTGCGGGAAGTCTATTGGTGGAATGGTATGAAAAGAGATATAGCAGACTTTGTGGCTAAGTGCCCCAATTGCCAGCAAATCAAGGTAGAAAATCAAAAACTTAGAGGCATGACTCAAGAGATTGACATTCCTACTTGGAAGTGGGAAGTGTTAAACATGGACTTCATCATAGGTTTACCTCGTACTCGTAGACAACATGACTCCATTTAGGTGATTGTTGATAGGGTTACTCAGTCTTCTCACTTTTTGGAAGTCAAGACTACAGATTCGGCGGAGGATTATGCCAAACTTTACATTAATGAGATTGTGAGGTTGCATGGGGTTCCTTTGTCTATCATCTCAGATAGAGGTCCTTAATTTACCTCTCATTTCTGGAAGTCATTTCAGAAGGGTCTTGGTACTCAGGTTAACTTTAGCACAACATTTCATCCATAGACGGATGGTTAGGTAGAGCGTACCATTCATACCTTAGAGGACGTGTTGAGAGCTTGTGTGATTGACTTCAAGGGTAGTTGGGATTATCACCTTACTCTTATTGAGTTCGCCTACAATAATATTTACTATTCCAGCATTCAGATGGCCCCTTATGAGGCATTGTATGGGCGTAGATATAGATCTCTGGTTGCTTGGTTTGAAGTAGGTGAAGCAGCCTTGATAGGACCATATTTAGTCCTTGATGCTATGGAGATAGTGCAACTCATTAGTGATAGACTAAAGACTGCCCATAGTCGCCAGAAGTCTTATCCAGATGTGAGAAGAAGGAAACTAGAGTTCCAAGTTGATTATTGGGTTTTCCTAAAAGTGTCACCTATGAAGGGGGTGATGAGATTTGGCATGAAAGGGAAGCTCAGTCCCAGATATATAGGCCCTTACCGGATCTTGAAACGGATTGGTAAAGTGGCTTATGAGTTAGAGTTGCCAGCAGATTTGGCAGCAGTGCATCCAGTCTTTCACATTTCACTTTTGAAGAAGTGTGTGGGTGATCCAGCATCCGTAGTACCATAGAGACTGTGGCTATAATAGATAACCTTTCTTATGAGGATGTACCAATTGAGATTTTTGATATTCAAGTTAGAAGGTTGAGAAACAAAGAAGTTGTTTCAGTTAAGGTTTTGTGGAGAAGTTAGTCCGTAGAGGGAGCCACTTGGGAAGCAGAAGCGGCCATGAAAGCCAAGTATCCTCACCTCTTTCCTTCTGATTCACTCCATCTTGAGCTAATAGTTTCTCTTCAGTTGTTTAGTCATTTATGAGTAAATTCAGTCTTAGAATCATCTTCCTTCAGTTTGTACTTGCATTTTCAGCGTATTTGCATGTTCTTGAAACTTAGTTCAGTCAGAAATTCAGTTCTCAGTGTTTAGTGGTAGGGATTGCAGCCCTTTCCCTCTATTTCAGCTAGTTTAGTCTTCATTCGAGGACGAATGTTCTCAAGGGGAAAGATAATGTAACACCTCGTATCCTAGATAGACGAAAATGAAGATTTTGAGAAGTTGCAGGTGCAACCCACGGTTGCCATCCATGGGCCATAGGTCAGATCACGGCCCAGGCTGGTGGTCCGTCGTTCACCACTGCAACCCCTCCCCAAATCCAGCTCAAAAAATAGGCCAACTCTTGACCCACGGTCAGTAGGTCAGACCACGGTCCATGGTCTATGTCCGTCGATCAATACTCCTTTACCCAACCTCTGAGACGAACGACAGCTAACCAGCACGGACCGTAATTTGATCCACAGTCTGTAGGTCCCGTCCGTCGATTACTCCGACAGCAGTTAAGTTAGGGGACTTTTGGTCTTTTCCCTTTTCATTGGACCCCTAATCTACGTCGTTTAGATCCTAAATTATGAGGTTTTAGTTAGTTTAAGCCTAGAAACATAACTAGAACTTACCCAAGTCAAATTATTAATCAAAACTTAGAAAGTTAGAGCGCTAAGAGGAGAAAAAAGTCAAGAACCCTAGTTCAAGAACACAACAAGTTTTCTTCAGTTCCAGCCCTAAAATTAAATGAATTCTTCGTGAAATTCGTCACCAGGTATGTCGGATTTCACTAGTGGGTTCCTTTCACCCATTAGGTCCCTAGAATTCAATTAGATTCTTGATTCCATGATTATGAACAGACCTAGAGTTTCTAGAATTTCAACAGATCATCATGAATTAGTTATTTAAATGTTCCAAATCAAATTATCAGGTTATTGCTCAGTTTATTGCATGAATTTCACAACCCTAGCTATGTATTTCTTTTGTTCTTGAATTACACATGCTAATCAGATATTTTAGTATTCACTTATACATGCCTCAATTTATGAATGCATCATTATCAGATTAATTGTTGCATTCTTAGTTTGCATGTACATTTTGAACTATCCAGGAACTTACAGAAATTCAGTCATAATGTGTTAATCACTTAATCTATTGGGAGTAGCATAATACCGAGTTGGACTAGGATTGATCGTACCCATATAGTGCCAGAATTATGAGCAACGTAGGTGTAAGTCCTCTCTGTGGGCAATATCAATTAGTGATCACGCCAGTCATGCCTCTATAGCTTTGGCCGGGTATATTGGGTCCTCTCGATGGGGCGTATATATCGAACTCTACATTTAGCTAATGTAGTTTTATTGTAGGTTATTAGTAGCTCCCACAGTTCAGTCAGATTCTATTGCATTGACCTCATTTACAGTTCAGTCAGTACTCAGTCTCAACATGTTATAAATTTGGTCATTGCATCCGGTTAGTTAAGTATTCAGCATTTATATCATGTTCAAATTATTTCATTGCTTTATTGCTTTGTTCAATTAAATGTTATTTTAGCTTTACTCTATCCTGCATGCTCAGTACCTTTCAAGTACTGACGCATAGGTGCGCTACATCTTATCGTGATGTAGGTTCAGGTTCTCAGCATCCAGATCACACTTAGATCGGTTCATGATCTCCAGTTCAGCAAAATCAGTGGTGAGTCCTCATTCTCCGAGGACAATAGTCATGAGTCTCTTTTCAGTATTATTTTTAGTCCTTTAGTTTTAGTTTTGCTAGACTTAGTTGGGGCCTGTCCCAATATTTTTAGTCAGTTAGAGGCTAATTTCAGATATAGTTAGATTTAGCTTAGTATTGAGTTAATAACATCTTTGTTTTAAACTCATCTGTTATCATTTATCTCAGTTATAGTATATGTTTATTCCCCATCTTTTCATTTTTATTTATGATTCAGCTTCCATATCAGTTTATTATCTTTAGTATGCTCATGGTTATGCCAACAGGGTTAGCTTGAGGTCACTTGTGATTCTAGGTCCCGTGTGCGTGTCTCGAGGGTAGCTCGAGGCGTGACAAGTTTTCTCCCAGACTTGGTATGTCCTCATAGAATTAAGGACAAGAACACTTATGTTTCATTTCCTTATGTAATAGACATTTTAGTAGTCTTTTTTATTATAAAGGGTCCTGTCCCTACTTATGTTTTGAGATGGTGTCTAAGATGGCCATGTGAGACTTAGTAATCCACTGCCTTATAAATGAGTTTTATATTGTTGATTTAAATAAAGTTTTAAATTCTACACTATTTCTATATGTAGAATGTTATGAATCCTAAGAGTCTCGTACGAGACCCCTTCGAGGTCAACTATGCCGGTTACGACTAGGGGGTGCTCTCGGGTCGTAACAAACTTGGTATCAGACCATAAAATTTTGGAAGTGGTTCTTGGAGTTAATGTCTCACAAGCCAAGTCTAGTAGAGTTTTCTTCATCAGTGTGAGTCGCGACACATCTATGAGCAAGAGGCTATAGGACGTTAAAAAGTTACGCTTCTTTCATTATTCTTAGAGTCGTGCCATAGAGTTTAGGTCTATGAGTGTCGTTTTGCTAATCTTTCTCTAGCGTTTATAGGATATGAATACAAGGACGAATCCAAGGAGAGAAGATGAGGAGAATTTGAATGAGGGATTCATCCCTATGTTCCTCAAGATGGACAAGTTCCTCAAGTCAATGAAGGACATCAAGTTTCGGTTGAGGTTCTGGCTATGACTAACGACGAGATTAGGTCGGCTTTTATAACCTTAGCCCAAGCTCTGATGGCCTAAGTTAATAGGCATGTGGGGTCAAGGGTCAATGCCATTGAGGGTACTATGGCTTCTAGGTTGAGGGACTTTGTGAGGATGAATCCTCCGATATTTCTTGGTTCCAAGGTGGGAGAGGACCCACAAGAGTTTTTGGATGACGTGTATGAGACAATCAATGCTATGTGGGTGACTTATAAGAATAAAACAGATCTTGCCTCTTATCAACTGAAGGAAGTGGCCCAAGTGTAGTTCACACTATGAAAAAACAATAGGTCGATAGAAGCGAGTCCAATAGAATATGAGGAGTTTAAAAGAGCCTTCCTTGGTAAGTACTTTCCTCGTTATAAGAGGGATATTAAGGTAGAGGAGTTTATAAACCTTAGACAAGGTAGCGTGAGTGTGGAGGAGTATTCTTTGAAATTTACCATATTGTCTAAGTATGCTCCATCTTTAGTGTCCAACCCCAGAGATGAAATGAGTAGGCTTGTGACCGGTGTATCAGACCTTGTTCAGGAAGAGTGTCTTATGCCAATGCTCTATGAGGATATTAACCTTTCTAGGCTTGTTGTATATGCTCAATCCATTTAGGAGTCCAAGCTTAAGAGGAAAGGTGGTGAAGTGAAGAGGACTAGATCTGATGAGCAAGGGCAATCTAGGTTCAAGAAGAGAGCTCCAAACCAAGATTCATCAAGCACTCCTAAGGTCAACCAAGAGAGAGGTGGTGAATCTCAATTTTCTAAACCTACTTGCCACAATTATGGAAAGAAGCATTTTGGAAAGTGCCTAGCCAGTGTTAGTGGATATTATGGGTCTGGAAAAAAATGATCACCAAGTGAAAATTGTCCTACTCTTATGGCTAGGGGAATGAGGGGCAAGCAAGATTATTATGATGGATCGGATCCCAATGCTCTAAAGAAGAGTCGTTTCTATGCTCTTCAGTCTAACAAGGACAAAAGAGCAAATTCGGATGATGGTACCCGTAAGTTATAGTTCCTTGTTGTTGTGATGGTGTCCTTATGCTGTCTTCATCTTGCCTTAGACTGGGTTTACCCTTAAGTAGGGGATGGTATGATGAATAGTAGGTTGTGGTGAGATTTGATGTCCTTGTCACTTTTTTCTATTCTTATTCAATCTTGAGACCAAGAGTTCTTTGAAATTTTTTTCATGTTTTGGAGTCATGTATGATAATGTGTTGCATGGTCTCCTTATGTTATGCATTCTCTTGATGAATTCAAGTTTAAATGATAAAATGAGTTTTAACTTATGTTCCTCATGTAGATATGCATCTAGTATGAGTTGTCTATGTGCTTCATGTGTTCAAATGTTAAGCATGCATTATTGAGGTCTTTGAGAAAGATGCATAATTTGCCTTTTGATGTTGAACTGAGCATGACATGACTTGGAGAAGGTAGTTCCTCCAATTAAATGAGTAATGTTGATGTTTTGGTCCATAATGAGTTGGTAGACGTAGTTCCTACTTTCTTGTTGTGTTTTGAGCCTTATTGATGTCGAGTTGATGTTTCCTCCTATGTTTATGCATTTTTTATGATGTTGCATGATTATTGGGCTGCTAGTCATGAGTCGTTTTCCCTTAATGTGTTTAAAGTGTCATTCGAGGACGAATGTTCCTAAGTGGGGGATAAACCCGTAAAATGATAGGTTTACCTAGTGCCTTAATGAGAGGGTTAACGTCATGGTACGTGCTAGACTCCGTAGCTAAAAGAGCTTTTTAAGGTTAGTTAAGGGTGGCAAGGGCTTGCTCCATGCCAAGGGGGCAAAGCCTTAGCCAAAGGCCAAGGCTGCCCAACCTTAGTCAAGCTAATGCCCAAGACCACAGACCACTTCACGGTCAGTGGTGATGACCACGGACCGTAGAAGTGGTCGTGAAGGTCACTTGGTGGCATGGCAAGCAAGGCAACTTGTCCAAGCTACTGCCTAAGTTCCACGGACAACTTCACGGTCAGTGGTCTTGACCACAGACCGTAGAATTGGCCACGAAGAATACTTGGCTTGTAGAGGCTTGGCAAAGTTGAGGGAGCTACTGCCTAGAGTACCACGGGCCATGGTCATCCTTCACGGACCGTAGAAGTGCCCTTGGTACATGACGGGACTGCCCAAATTAAGGGGTTTTAAGTAATTTTGTTTTAATGTTTTATTAATTGGGGTTGACTTTAAATGGTTTATATCATAGATATATATAGTTTCAAGTCTTCAAACACTTAATTAACTCCTTTATTTCAAATACCCAAAATCAAAACCCCTAATGTTCCTCCTTCCATTATTTCTCTCTCTAGAAGTTCTCAAGGAAGAAGAACAAGAAGAAATGGGAGCTAGGGATTGGATTCAAGGGGTTTATTCTCAAATTTGTTGAAGGATTCTTATCAAAGGTATGGTGATCTTTCATCTAGGGATAGCTTCCATCCCTAGAGTCAATTTCAAGATGGATTTCAAAGATTACAAGTTCATGAAAAACCTAGGGGTTTACTCAATCTCATGGGTTCTTTGTCCAAATGATTTCAAATGGTTTCTAATGGAATATATTGATTGTATTTATGTTTAATTGCTGATTTATAATGAAAATAATCTATGAACCCATGATTCTTCTCAATTCCTATATAGTACCCTTATGAAGTGGCTTTCTTGATTATGAAAGCTTACGATTGGGTTTTTTCTAAATTGTTTTAGATTATTGAATTGATTAATTATTTATGCCTTAATTATGATAGATTATAGGTATGTTGATGATTTGAGATTTATGGCCATGAAGGCAAGTTATGACTAAAACTACATGTGAAGTAGAATGTGTTTGACCCACTTGAAAGGTGGAGGTGTTTACTTATTAGACATGTCTATGGGAATTCAATGAGGTTAAGGTGAACTTTTATAGAATGTATTTGTGTTGTTGTTGAAAGGCTAATTCTCAAATTGACACTCATGAATGATGATGATGAAATGTGAAGGGTTCTATAATGTAATGAATGTATATATTTTGACTCATGTCTTATTGGCTTGAATTAGTAGACCTAATGTTCATAACCTTTCATGAATGAATGAATGAATAATGAGGTATCCTAGCTTATGTTTTGAATCGGTAGACCTAAGGTTGGTAGCCCTTCATGATGAGTCTAAGACCCAATGTGATGTTAAACCTTGAAATGGTAGACCTAATGGTGGTGTCCCTTTCATGTGTGAAATGATAAACCTTCAAATGGTAGACATAATGGTGGTGACCCTTTCTAGGAAAGTCAATAAACTATCCTTGTAATGTGCCTTGGTCGGTAGGCCTAATGTTGGTGTCCCTCACAAATGTGTTAATGTAATGAAACGAAACTACTCTATGGGAATGTAGGCTAAGCACTGAAAGGATAAGGTAAAGATGGAGGTCTTACCTACGTTAGGCCGGATGTCAATGAACGTCTTGCTTATCTCTTAACTATGTACCCACATAGGTCTAGCTAGTAGATCCACTTAAGCTAAAGTTAATGGTCTTACCTTAGGCAAGTAGACCACCTTTTTACTGTGTGGGGTTCTATGACACCAGATTCCATGACAAGCTATCATAGTCTGTGTCGGTTAAATGCATATTCCCATCATGTGAGATGTGCATTGTAATTGCTTGAGAAGTTCTATGAAACATGGGTAGTAGTATGGGATGCGATCCATGTATTGCACTAGTAGGCTTTGATAGGACTATAGTGAGTTCGCTAAGTCTTAATGGCTAATGAGTGAAAGTGCTCTAAATGAAGGTATCGAAGAATGCTGACTTTGTTGTCTATTGTAAGGATGCATTCTATACTTGGATTGTTTATGAGTTACTTCCTTGTCATGACTTATTGTATATGAATGTGCCTTTTCTATGGTGACTTCAAAGGTTTACTTAGTGTGAGTAGTATTATGGGATGATATATGCACATTGCAGAAGTATGACTTAGAGTTGTCTTAGATGTTAGTCTTAATGTGATGTTGTGATTCAGGTAATGTTTATGTCTCTTATATGCTTTATTGTGTAAAGGTTGAAAGGATGAATGAAAAGTTCACTTTTGGTGACCTTAAGTTGGTGCCTTAGTGTGGGTGGTGGTATGGGACGTTACCCATACATTGCACAAAGTATAGCTTGAGAGTTACTTAAGGTAGAAGCTCAAGGTGAAGGTAAAGGTTTATACGTGTTCTTGTTTAAATGTGAAAATGTGAGTTGTATGTTGGTTGTGACTTATATTATGCCCGTGTATCAATGTTCATGAAGATTTACCAAAATGGCATAAAAGCATGACTTTCAAACAAAATGTCCTTTTTAAGCACGTTTTTAAATAGTCATCATACTTAGTACATTTTTGTGTGCTAATCCACATTTCTTCTAGTTTTTTACAAAGTCTAGGTTTCGGCAAGTGATTGCTTCTAGCTAGGATTGAAATGCTTGGATAGAGTTTTTTCCAAGACTTGGTAGGACCTTATGGATTCGAGGACAAGAACTCTTATGTTTTATTTCCTTATGTAATAGATGTTTTAGTAGTTTTTTTTATTGTAAAGGGCCGTGTCCCTACTTATGTTTTGAGATGGTGTCTAAGATGGCCATGTGAGACTTAGTATTCCATTTCTTTATAAATGAGTTTTATATTGTTGGATTTAAATAAAGTTTTAAATTCCGCACTATTTCTATATGTCGAATGTTATAAATGTGAAGAGGCTCGCACGAGACCCCTTCGGGATCTAGTACGTCGGTTACGATTAGGGGGTGCTCTAAGGTCGTGACATAGAAAGGCACTCTTGAACCCTTCCCACTCTATAGGGCCCAATCCTACCGGCCTAGTCTCCCTCCATTAATCATGCCATATTTGTGCAACACCATTGAGTTGATAAGAAGCTAACTCCACTTTCTCTATCGAAGTTACCCCCATACGGTCTAACACCTTAGAGACCTCCTCCAACAACCCCTTCGGGATCTTGGCCCACCATGGATCCATAAAACATAGGAGGATACCACCCTAAAAACTCCCTCAATCTAGAAGTAGATATCCCCTGTATGGGATTTATCGGAGTTGCAACCTCTTTGTTGACTTGCACCATCAAGTCTTGAGCCAACAATTGGATAGCGGATCTAAAGTATGCATGAGTCACACTCTCCCCTATAGGGTCCATTGGAGCTTAGAGTGGAACTTCTTGCTTCACATTGTCTTCCTCAATCCCTTAAATGTAGGCCCTTGAAGTAGTCATATCCTGAAAACCATAGGGCACACAGTAAGAGAAAGGTTTAATAAAGCTAAACTCTAGGGCATGACTTAGAGAATGAAGAAGTGAAGTTCCCTAAGATCCGATAGCCTCCTATTCATAAAATGTGGCGCGCTTCACATTTATGAACAAGACTCTACTAGATGTGGTTTGAGACATCTTAAAATTTCCCCAAACCTTATGCTCTGTTACCACATTTGTCACGACCCAGGGGTACCCCCAGACGTAAAACGGCGTACTTGACCCCAAAGGTGTCACATACAAGCCTCATAGCATAACTTGAACATAAGAGCATAGGAAAATAGTGCGGAATTTAAAACATTTATTTACAATTGAAGTCTTTTATTAAACGAAAGAGAATTTATGACACTATATCTCAAACCATCTATAAAACTTGAATTAAAACTCTTAAAATACAATCTTAAGGACATAGCCCTTACCTAAGTCTATGACATGAAAGTAAAGACATAAGGGACATATGGTTGAGCCCTCTAATACAATCAGGACTTACCAATCTTGTTCTTCTTGATCTTCTAGAGTCATAGCCACGAGGATGGAATCCAATATCTCCAAAGCCTACACTTGTAGAAAATGTAGAAAGAAGGGGTTAGTAATGAAAACATACTAAGTATAGAAGCCATGCATAAAAACCTTAAAACATGCATAAAAGGGGACATATCATTTGAAATCATGCTATATGCCATTTTAGAACATCATCTTTGAAATCGTTGGAGAATGCAACTCATAAGGTAACTCACATACAATTCTTGATAGCATAAAAGATATCACCATAATTACAAGCATAGTCTCCAACACAAGCATAATACATGTCCCAATTTTCACAATACATAGTCTTTAATCCTAACATAATACATAGTCCAATACCAAGATCATCTCATTATAAAGAAATCATCATATAAGCAACCTTGAATTATACTTGTGCAATGCATAGATAGGACCCCATAATCCTATCTACACTAAGTTTCACATCTAGGCCACCATGATCATGCATAACATACCTTGACCCTATTCATAGTCAACACATATAGACAAAGAGCCATTCATCTTCATAATTTGTAATAGGTAAAGTCACTCATAACCACAACCCATATCACGCATACATAAATTCATTTATCTTCATGGCATAAGGAAACCACACCACAACCCCCTTATAAGTCTACTTGTGCAATGTATAAGTGAAGTTCCATACCCCCACTCATACTAAGTAAACCGATTAATAAGTCAAAAGCATCGTCCATATTCGTATTCATGTTCATGTTCATAATTCATAATAAAGTATGCATAACTCATTATCGTCATTTCATAAAAGAAACCTACCAAGGCCACTTTCAAAGCCCACTTGTGCAATATATGAATAAAGTCCCATTCCTCCATTCACACTAAGTAGAACCTCTTAAGGAACCATAGTAAATAACCCATGTTCTTATCATAATTAATATTATTGTTATATGGGGAAAGTACCCTTAACCGACATAGACCATGTGAGCTACATGGAATCGGGTGTCGTGTAACCCTACACTGAAAGAAGGTGCTCTACTTGCCTAAGGTAGAACTAAATATATAGCTATAAGGTAGATCCACTAGCAAAAGTCCTATGTTGTCACATAGTTATGGGATAGGGAGATTGCTTCTAGAAACCCGACCTATTGCATTGGCAGAAGAGCTTCCATCTCATGAGTTCACTTAGATGACCCAACCAATTGGATTGGCAGAAGGGCCTTTACCTCATTGACCATATCTACTCAGTGCTTAGCATTATTTCCCAAATTATACATAATTAGTCTTTGAATTGTATTTACATGTGTGAAGGAATACTTTGCCCTACGTTCAATACAACCCATAATATAGCTCATAGATCCAATAGAGTGAGAATGTACTTTCAATCTTAGAATCATAATTAGTATGTGAGAATAACTTTCACACCAAGATCATGTGCTATCATAAAAATAGACTTTCAATCAACACAATAGGATCATAGACCATGTAAATCAACACATCTAAGATTCATCATAATAAACATGGACATAATAGTAATTTAGGTAGTTCATTCTTTTCATGTATAAGCTAATATACTCATATTGTACGTTATGTGGGTGAAGTCTTATTCACCATAGGGCAATATACAAACCAACCTATATAATGGCTTCCTTCTTGAAGTCTTAATATACTTAGTTTACCTACTTTAGCTTTCACCCTTAAAGCCCTAGGAGTCATCTTCATGTTACAAGCCTTACTCTCAAGCATTGCCTCACATTATCATCAAGTATACCTAATTATCAAGGTAATCTAACCACATGCTTGATTCTTACTCAATTATAGTCATATAGCAACTAAAATTCATTACTATTCAACCATAATTCATCATGTAAGACCTAATCAAGTTAGTTCATGTCTACAAGATTCATTCATAAGACATTCATGTCTAGTTGATCTACTCTAAGGAAATTCTTCAAGAATTTCATCAATCTCAGGGGTTCACACCTAAACACTCAATTTACCCTTTTCATGACATAACCCTAGGCTACATCAATTTCACCCTAGAATCTTAGGTTAATTAAGAATACATGTAGATTTATACCTAAATCATGTAATTACATCATAATGAACTCATATTCAATAAATTGATTCAACTTCTAACAACATTCATAATGTAGAGAAAAGCCATAGCTAGGGTTGGGGAAAACTCATGGATTCTTTGGATTTCAAGTTAAAATCATCTAAAACAAGTAGTATCATCAATAACAAACATATTTCAACATATAAGAACAACTTTCAAAGGAGTCCATGGGGTTGAGTTGAAATCCTAGCTAGTTGGGTTTTCTAGAATTGAGTTAAAAGCTTTTGAAAGGGCTCCTTGGGTGATAGCTTCCCAAGGATAAAGAACTCCCATACCTTAGATGTAGAATCCAACCAAATTCATATTGAAAAGCTTCCTTCTTCAAGCCCTAAGTTGGTCTTCTTCCTTGGTCCTTCAATGGAGGTTCAAGAGAGAAGATTTTTGGAGAGAAGGGTAGTTGGGTTTTGATTTGGACTTTTGGGATATAATTGAATAATGGAGTGTTTTAGTACTTTAAAATATATATATATATATATATATATTATTTATTTTTATTTTATTTTATTTAAAAAAAAAAAATCAACCCCACTTAATAATTAATGAAAGGGAAATTACCTAAATCTCCGTAAATAAGGCAGCCCCGTCAGGGACCATGCCTACTTTGACGGGTCGTGAGGGGCACCATGGCTCGTGGTTGTGCCCATGGTCCCTTTACTAGTATGCTCATCCAACTTGCCAAGCCATCCAAGGCTAAGGCAAGTCCACGAGACCTCCCACAATCTGTGGTCAATACCATGAGTCGTAGTCATGGGGGCAGTAGCTAGGGAAAGTTGTCTTGCCTCCCTTGAGCCCAAGTGGTCTTCACGTCCACTTGTACGGACCGTCTAGGGCACCACGGCTCGTGGTGATGCCCGGGGTCTTTGAGACAATAGCCTCTTCAAGTTGACAGAACTCCCACCAAGCTAAGGCAACCCCACGAGCCTTCCCACGGCCCGTGGTCATGACCACGAGTCGTGAAGTGGCTCATGAAGAGGTACCTTGGCTTGGCACCTTTCTTGTGCACACTACCTTTCCAACCACGGCTGGTACCACGTCTCGTGGTAGCTACCACGGGTCATGAAGACCCTCGTGGTGATGGTGGGAAGTAGATAGATGGTGTTTCATGCACCCTTGGCTCCCACAATGTGAAGGCAAGACCACGAGACCTCACGCTCCGTGGTCAAGACCACAAGTCGTGGTGAAGGTTGTGGTTCCTCTACAGTGGCTCGGCCTCAATGTCATGCCTTACACATGCCTAAGGGACCTTCACGAGCCCTTTCATGGACCGTGGTAAAGACCACTGGTCGTGAAGGTGGTCGTGGTCCTTCGACAGTGTCTTGCCAAGCTTGGGGTAGCCTTGGCCTTTGGCTTAGGCTTGCCCCTTTTTGGCTTTTCTCTAGGCCTTGCACCCTCAACCAAACCTTAGAATGTGTTCTAAACTTAGGGGTCTGGAACGTACTTTAACGTTTAACCACTAATCCCTTTAACTCTTGACGCTAATCCTCACATTAAGGCTCGAGTTCAATCTATCATTTTGCGAGTAATTAAACACTCCCTCGAGCTAAATGTGTTGGATTGGGTTTAAGATTCACTCTCTCGAGCTGAACTTAGGTCAACCCAATACCCACAAACCATCAATCAAAAACCTTAGTCCTAAAACCTCTCACTAGAGCAAGCCAAGAACATAAAGGAAGAAATGCATTTGCAACTACAATTCTTAAATTAAACCACAATTAATGATTAAACTCACTTTTAAATAGCATTTAAAATAACAGTTAGCAATGACCATACACTAAATCAGCCTATAATCACATGATCACACTTTTAGCTAGACATCATAAAAAGGTAAAAACAGTTACCAAATTGATTATCCATCAACTGGGTAAGAGTAATTTCATCTTTACAATTCTCCAATTTGATGAACTACAAAGACCTACTTCGAATCTGTCAAAAGTGAATTTCTTCAATCCCTCAAAGCTAAGGAAAACTAGAGAAAAATATCTCCAGATGCTCAAAACTTAATAATAAAATGTTCTAAAGATTATTTGATACTAAACTAAATGTTCAAAAATGTATTTATAGTGGCCTAAAATAAGCTACGAAAGCTCATTCGGCGAAGTATGTCGGGATCTCCGAAAGCACTCGGCGAGCTGCCTTTTGGTCTGTTCCATCGCCCTTTGGCCTTGGCATTCAGCATCCTCCAAGTCAGCAACTTTGGGCGATCTATCTTAACTTCACGTAATAACTCAGCGATCCGATGATTGCTTCCTTTTTTCACCGACTTGGTTCTTCCTTCGGAGCTTGGCACACTGGAACTTTAGGTGGTCTGATGAGCCACTCGGCGATACGCCGAGTGCTCTCGGCGATCCTCAGGCTCGCCCATCTTTATTTCTCCAGCCTGTTTTGTTCCTTTTTTGCCTGTTTGTGTCCTTTGTTTGTTCCTCTATCCATATTCCTGAAAATCAAGGATTTAACATCAGTTATTGGCACAAAATAAGCATTTGAGAACACTAATTTTTTATAAACAAAGCCCTAAATCAGTCCAAATCTCGGAGTCATCAACACCCTCAACTTAAACTTTTGCTTGTCCTCAAACAAAACTCAAGTTTAGCAGCATAGAAAGAATAGCTCAAACAGTGCTACAAAAGACTCAATCATGAATGCACACAAGAAGACTCAACGTACTGATGCAAGGATCAATTGTCCACTCAAAGATTCAAGTTGTGACTCACAATTATCAAAGATGCTCAAGTTCACAATACTTTCTTCAAATGCAAGTTCAAGTTCAACAAAGGTACTCAAATGCCCTCACAACAAAGATGATTCCATATTCATACACAATTCATTAACAATTTATAGTTCCAGAATCACATAAAACTCTCACACTCGAAAAGATGAACACATGCATGACTTCACCCATATGTTTGCCCTTATTTTCCAATCAACATTCGTTTCCGCTTACTCCAGATCAAAAAGGTCTTTTCAAGGCTTGTAATAGGGCTGAGTGTAAAGGTATGGCCATTTAGGATCAGTGGTCTCTACCCTCGTGAAATATGATCTGAACATCACTTTCTTCCTTTCCTTCAATATTTGAATGATGCTCAAAATTCAACCCATTATTCAACTTCAAATGGATTACAGGACACCCCATTTCTTTTGCAACTTTCACACCTTTATTTCACAAATTTTTCATTCTTTTTCTTTTTCTTTCTTCTTTTCTTTCCCTTTTTTAATATGGAAGGGTTCCATCTTTTTCAAGGACATTGCTAGAAAGGGGAAATTTCACATTCTTGCTTTACCTTCTCTTTTCACCACACCCCCAACTTAGGCTTTTGGCCTAAGTTGGCTATTCAAACAAACTACACTTCATGAGGATTCTGGGTGAATGGATAAACAGGGGTCACAATTGCATCAAGTTTCTTCCAAGGAAATGATAAGGCTCAAAGGGGTTCAAGCAGAGTTCACACATGTCACAAGGTTGGCCCCAAAAAGAGGTATATTGTCAAATTGTTTCACTCTTCAAAATTGCTGCCTAAGATCATTTCAAGAGCTTGCATCACTTAGTCAACCAGAACAACGGGGCAAATTCTAGGTGTCATTATACCAGGTTCACGGTAAGCTCATCACACAAGGCATTGGCACCAATATCAAACGAGACTCCACACTTTCGCTAGTGTGCTATGTTCATCATAAGAGACTATATTCGATTACCGGCTAGTCACAACGAGATGCAAAAAGTCCACATATTGTCTATGCAACTTCATTTGGCCTCATCGTAGCCGCACATTCATTTTTGCTCGATTAAGCGCACTATTCAAGTCATCGGTATTGATCATAATCGATACTCAAATTTGCACACAAGAACAGCCACAATCAAACACACAAGAGGTGGCAAACTTTTTCAAAATTGGTTAAAAAACCATTTCCATTCAAAACAAGGAGTCATAAGATCAAACATCCAGAAGATAGAATCTCAACACACAATTTAAAACATGAAACCCCAATATAT
>JAJOOH010014116.1:0-19796 GCA_029582605.1 Solanum gracilifrons | reverse complement strand
TAAATAACCTTTAATGTTTTATTTTTTTCGCCCAATAAAAATTGGAGGGAGAACAAGTTTTAATGTTAAAATGTTGGAGGGAATATAATATTTTAGTGAAAACACTAAGGCCACATTTGTAATGTGTTGTTTTTATAATTATAAAAATAGGACACTTTAAAAGTGTGGCCATTTATATAAATAGTTGTTGCCAATTATAACAACACTTATAAAGTGTAGCTTCTACCATTAAAGAGTACACTTTAGAAGTGTTGCTAATATTATTGAAGCTAAAAGTTTAAAAATTGGGCTACGCTTTAAAAGCGTCCCCAAAAGTATTTTAGGCTACACTTTACAAGCGTTGTCCAGATTTAGTGTGGTCGTAGGCCTAAAATGGTGTAGTGTATACTCGATGTTCCGGACTCAATGGAACCATCGAGACACATATTCGAGGTCTCATTGACCCAACATCCACGAAAATCACAAGAAACTAACTCAGTCCTTAAAAGGCTAAATCAAGCTCGGAACCTCTCAAACATCAACCAAGACCGCACCTAGGCGTAAAATTATCCCCAAATCCAATGGAAATCTCAGAATTCTTATCCAGGCATTTGAACCCCGAATATTGACCTAAGTCAACCCTAAGGCTAAAATTCTATAATTTCACAACTTAGGACCTCAAATCCTAAAAAAGACTAGGAATCTGAAATCGACAACTTCCCCAGATCATATTTTACATTTCGGGACTGCTGGAATCGACGGAATTTCATTCTGACACTCGAAACTCCAAAAGACATAGAAAACCACTGTCTTAATAACTTAGCCTTTCAAACTGAAAACTTACCAAATTCTCAACTTTTAACTCAAAGTTCAAAGAACAACTTTTCAAACTCAATCAAAAAAGACTCGGGGTCAAAATCGGAAGGACAAAAGGTAAATTCACAATACTTCTAAAAATGACCGACAAGGTCATTACATTCAGAAAGTTCAAACATGAGAGTACGGATTCAATAGGAATGATATTGATATTTCAAAACTAATGTTTTGTTACGTGAAAATAATAAGTTTACCTCTATTCCACATTAGGATGGAAGATTAATTTTACCATAACTTTTTCAAATTATTATTGTTTAATTTACATAAGATTCTTTTATATAAAGCATATAAAATATCTAACTATTTCAACTCTAATACCAGCACGTACAAATTAAAATTCCAACAAACACTTGAAAGTATATCATTTGGATTCTTAACCATTTAAAAGTTATAAAATTTTAAATTTAACCCCTTATAATGAAAACTAAAATTATTAGGGTGTTGGGTATCACCAAAATAGTTTTTACAAAAAAAAAATTTCTCATGTTCCTTTGGATAGTGAAAATTATTTTATTTGAAAACAATTTTAAATATTAAATATAACGTTGGAAAACATTACTTAGTTCATATATTGACATGTAAAAATAATTGTAGTAGTAGCTCTTATTTGGCCGAATTAATGAATTTGTGCTTGAATAAATCAAATTTGTATTTCATCTGCCAAGAAAAAACTATAATAATTAAATTGAAAGAAAATCAAACCAAACAACTTATTTGATTAATCTTTTTAGTTTGTATGTTTAAACCTATTTCATTTACTTTTTTGAAGAGAATCGCTAACACTCTTAATCCCTTAGTAGAAACAAAATAACATATTTTTAGGTGAATTCTATTTAGTAAATTTACAAAAATGACTGACTATTCATTAGTCAACTTTTAAGATTTATTATTTTGCGCACCTGGTCATATCTAAATTAAAAATGTGTTTATCTAGCATTAGTCGTTCTATAGTTTCATTTCAATTTGTGGTAATATTTGAGGATAAGTATAAGAAAGTGAGTTTTAATGTTATTTTTCATTGTTAAAAAAATGCAAGCATTGTTACCATTTTTTGAAAATTCGGATCCTATATATTTCCATGGACATTTCTTCAATCGTCACCAACTCATTATCAAATTCACCAAAGAAAATCCTTTAGAAAAAATGCATTAGCAACAATCAACAAGAAAAATGGTTCATCAAGGCGTCACAACGAGGCCTGCAGGTATTTGATATTTTCAATGCAGGTACTGCGCGTGATGAGGGGTTCACCTCAAGCCAAGGGCTTGGTGGGCACCAACGTAAGTACATGTATGTCTGAAGGAACATGGAAAAGATGTGAGTCCCATCAAAAAAATATATATATTGTCCCTCCGCTCCGCTGAAATACCTGCCCTTTATACGTAAAATTCACATCAACCATGTTACCCGGTCAGGGACTCTTTTACTGTTCCCGTTCGAAGAGACATCTTGGCCATCCACGATCTATTTTTGACAAATCACAACTGGCCACAGTGTTGCAAACCCTTTCTTATTGAGGCAGAGACACATTTTGTTAAAAATGTGGTTCCACATGGATATGAATGTTGGATTGGCCGCAAGATAGATATGATACATAACTTCCATCATCCAGCGGGAGTTCTTTATTGTGATTAGACACCTAAACTTGATTAATACCCATTTATAAATTTTTCCAAACCTATTGTGGTTATATATGCAAAAATTGTTGGAAAAAATGATTCTAATATCTCAAAAGAATTATTGTCTAGATTCATTCCTTGATATCTTGTTAATGCCTTTTGATATCTTTATTGTGATTAGATACCTAAACTTGATTAATACCCATTAATCAATCTATTCTCCTCATAATAACCTTAAATGGTTGTGCCAAATTGTTTAGTACCTACTCAATTCTATCCATTTTAATTAACGTCTGCCATTAATGTCAATATATATATATATATATATATATATATATTCTTCAACTTATGTTTGAGAGGCAGAAAAACAAAAAACAAAAATTATTTCCTATATCCGTTTGTGCTAGGTTTTACTAGTAAGATCTTTGTTAGTTTCTAACGCCTATCTTTATACTAAAAGAGCTTGCTGAATCCTTGGGATACACCTATACTGAATGAAATATCCTTAAAGACAGCATCTGACACGCCTCAAGCTTTGATGAGTTCCGTACAAGTTTTCGTGAAGAAGGTATTTTCCATAAGACTTGCAACAATCTTAATGATATTTACATATTATGGTCTTATGGAGAATACAAATTACAAAGAAGCTCTCACGAAAACATTAGAATCAATTTTATTGTACAATGAAGATGGACGGTATCAATATTCTTTCACTTGATATATTTTGTGTAACAACTGTATCTAAAGTACCAGGTACACGTAATTGAACTGATATCTCCTCAATTTCAATGATTTAATACCTATTCTCATGAGAATATAATCGATGAACTTTGGCCTCAAGGTGATATATATAATCTCCATTCAATTTTCAAATTATTAATGATTGTATATTTTTTACTGATATGAGCTTGTTTGTTAAAGACTATTTATTTTTCTGAAGGGAAGTTAGATCTTCCTAGGTGGATGTGGGATTAGAAATGAGTTGCTTCATATACTCTACCTTTTTTTAGTATTTTGTATCAAGATGTATTGAGGTCTTTGGTTCTCTATTTATCTTACCCTTATTGGGTACAGTAAAAGGGACAATGGTGGAAATATTATTGGTAAATATGATTATTATTTTTTGTATGACAAATTAAGTCATTATACACCTCAATGTAGTAGGAGATTCAGAGAAATGATAATTTCGCTAAGTAAAATTAAATTTGATTAAGTGGATGATAAAATTATTGTGGTCATTTCTTAAGCGAATATTTTGACCAATGTGAGAAATAGAGTGTTAGACTTTGATATTGTTGGACACACTTCTAACTAAAATTATTTTGTGTTCTACACCCAAATTGAAGAAGAATTTCTTTTAATATATGTTAGAGATTCTAAAACTAGCTACCCAAGTTCTTAGAATGAAAAAGTTCTTCTTATTAAGCTCACATACAAAAATATTGGCATTAACTGAGGTGCTACATGATAATACCATTCGTGCAATTTGATCCTTGTAGAATTATGACGAAACTTGAATGGAGGTTCTATTTGAATTTAATTATGATTTTAACAAATGCTATAATGGGTGATAAGTATTTTAAGCATAAATTATTTGTGACTAATATTTTTCAAGATGAAAATATTAATGCTTATATTTACTTGAGTGATTCATTTGATTTGTGACATATTAGACTTGTACAATTTAATTAGTTTATCTTATTTTAGGTGTACACAACGTATTATTTTTATAAATGATCAAGCAGTTTTCAAGTGTGAGATTTGTGTTAAACTGAGCATATGAAGAAATTTTTCAGAGTATCTACATTGTTAGATGTAGCTCTAATTATTTTTCTGAGACATGTATAAATAATGATTAAAGATGACAAATGTTGTTACTATCACATTTATGGATATTTTTCTAGACATACAAAAGTTGTTTTGTGGTTCACAATAAAGATGAAGGGTTTGATATTTTCATCTATAGATTTTATGCGTCATACAAAATTGAAAACTTTATCAACATTGAAAATGTTATAGCTCTATTATAAAATATTTGAAAGTACAGGGGTTTCTTGTCATGACCTAAAAATCGAGGTGATGATGGTACACACCTCGAGAACTCCCAAATGGAGTGTAAGCTAAAATAAAAATACATACAGGACTCCCAAAGGGAAGTCAGAGCACAAACAATATGAAAACAACAAAGAAATTCTCAAAACCTGGTAGCATAAGTATGAAGAGAATCAAATACATTTCTAGATTTTGAAATACATATTAAGTCGTAAAAAGGAAATTAAAGACTGTAATGATAGATGGAGACCAATGACAATTTGGAAAGCCAAATCTTACTACAACACAGAAAGAGAAGAAACCCCTAGATCTGATCAGCCGCAACGAAGATTACCCTGACTAGGATATGCATCAAAATGATAACAGAAGTAAGGGGTTAGACTAACTGAGTATAAGCAACTAACCAGACTTAAGAAATAAAGTATAAAATGATTTGACATATACGCAGAAAAGACTCATTTCGGCATTAGTGCTGCCAATTTATATTATAGCGACGCTAATAAAGTAAACCACAAAGGGTATAGATAATACTCAATTCAACATATAAGCAAGTTACACAACACAGCAGAACTGGCCAATATGATGCAATGAGATGATGAAATGATTGAATGATGTGAAGGAACAAAGGTCACCGCACAACCTATCATATTCACCTTTCCGAGCTTTAGCTTCCAGAAAAGGAACAATGGGGGACTCGAAGTCCATATATGTCACGCCCCGAGCCTACATCCTGAGCGGTACTGGCACTCGAAAACTATTGTTGGCTCCAAGCGAACCATTGGCCTGGCTTACTTACTAAGCGGAAGACTTAAACATAAGAAAGAGAATCCAAATACAAGATAACTCAACAGTCTTAAAACTAAACTCAAAATGTTTCAGAAATCAACATTTCATAGCCAAAGTGGCAACTCAAATCTCAACATAAGCCAATAACAAGATAATGACGAATCAACTAACATCTGAATGTCTATCTATGAAACCTCTAAACAATTGAGATGGATATCGGTACAAGACCCACGACATCCTAATTAACTATCTAATACTGAAGCAATAAAAAGGGATCCTCTGGAAAGCAGGGAGGTTCACCACAAGACTCTGAGTGCTGAACTGAATCAACGATGCGCTGGATGCTGATTTTGGTTAACTGTGTCTGTATCATAAGAAGATGTAGGCAAAATAGCATCAGCACATTGAATGTACGAGTATGCGAGGGGAATTCTAAAACAAGACATAAGCTTGAAAAGAACTGAAGAACTTACCTGACTCAACTCAACTCAACTGAACTCATTTCAATATAAAGTAGTAATGTAAATGCAATATAAAGAAAAGCTTTTAAATCATGGATGTCAACTCTGTGTATTTAGAAATACAATAATACTCTGTGTGTATGAAAAGATACGATATAACTCTAAAATGTGTATAAAAATACATATAAACTGTGTATATAATTCAAGAACGAAAGTAATTCAAGAATACAACTCAAGAACATCAACTCCTCAATCTTTTTAGGACGAAAATCACACTGAATTAAACATGTTTGGCGTGTGAGTGAACTAACCCAACGGTATGTGATCTCACATACCTCGTAGGATTGAATCCTTAGCAAAATCCACAATCAAACTTGAACATTCTTGACAAATCTTGCCTTTTCTCCTTCTTTCTCCTCTTTTCTCCTTTCTCTAAGCCCTAGAGTAGATTTCCAATTTTCTAAGCTGACCAAATTCTGATTTGACCAACCCCTAAAAATGGATTAAAATATTTGGGTAAGGAAAAGACTAAAATACCCTTCAAAAATCCGGTTTTAGACTTTCCTTATTTGAACAGCCCAACTTCAAATGGTCATGTCTTACTCATACGAACTTGGAATCACACAAACTCGGTCGCGTTGGAAAGATTATTACAAGATATTTCTTACGACATCTGGAAACACACCTAACTCATTCTGAGCTAGAAGTTATGGTCATTTGAAGTTGACCAAAAATCCAACTTAACATACTTAACAAATTTTCCATATTTTTATATTCTTTCCAAAAATGACTATTTCCACTTTTTAACTTCTTTCTAGTTCTTTCTAGCTACGGGGTGTTACAATATACCAATATCATAATCTCAATATATCTTCAACTTGTCACCTAGATCGTGGTCATATATAAGTAAGATGTCACATTTTCTTTCTAAAAAAGATAGAATTCCTCCACTATTTCTTTGAAAAATCATATGTTGCATGAGAATGAATGTATCACAATACATACATAACAAAATCATAATGAGTTCATTAAGAATTTCAAATAGTATCAAGTTCCTAAACTTAGTAAGTCATGAAACACATCCTCAAATGACAAGGATAGAAGAGGAATCCATATGAAATTAGTCTTTACCACTTGGAAACCATTTCTTTCATTTTAAAGTGTTTAGAAAACAACTCAAGATCCTAACTCGGACATCTCAATGAAAAAATAAGGATAGGTCACACATACCCTTGCTCAGGCAATTTCCCAAATATCACAAGTTTTCAGCAATAATTAAAGGTATCACACAAGCTTCCACATAGGCTAAGCATCACAAATAGGCATCATACAAACTAAATAAGGAGGTCAACACTTACCAACTTCTAAGGCTCATACTACTACCACTCATTTAACAGTTAACTTCATAAAAAAGTTAAATACTCATATCAGTCTAAAAGAAGGATAGCCAAACCTACCTCGAAGGCCGAAACTTCACTCGAACAACCCTAAATGAGCTCTTCCTCAACCACACTATCATTGAAACGATCTCCAACTATCTAGAAACAATAAAGTTCATCAAAAGAGTCCAATAATACAAATATTGATACGATTAGCAATTCAAATCCTGGGTTTTTGAATTGAGAGAAACCGGGGGTAAAATAGTCCAAAAATCACTTTGAAAATTGAAAGGGTAAAAAAATCATATTTTTAGTTGAAAAAACATGTTCTACAAGTCAAGAGAGATTCATGGTTGAAAACCCATTATAAGCGATCAATAAACGAGCTCCAAATCAAGAAAATACCAATTTTATAACTAAGTGGAAATGTCACGCCACGAGCCTACACCCTGGACGTGGCCGGCACTCGATAACCATTGTTGATCCCCAACCGAACCCTTGGCATGGCTCAATATCAGCGGAAGACTTACTCCATAATATAGAAACTCAATTGCAAAACTCAACTCATAATGATCTCATTACTATGATAATTTAACTCAATATAGTCAGAAATACTCAGTAAACATAAGTGTCCAACTCAAAGTCTTTAAAACATCAACAAGGGAAATGGGAAAAAGACTAATCATACTACTATTGTCTATGAAGCCTCTAATAACTATAATAGATATCGGGACGAGACCCACGATATCTTAACAAAACAAAACCATCTTGTGAAGCCCTCCAGAAAGCAAAGAGGCTAACCAAGCTAGATGGAATCTGATGGGATCAACGAAGCGCTGGTTGGTGATTCGGAATACCTATATCTGCTTCATGAAAGGATAAAGATCAAATGACATCAGTACATTAAATGTATGGGCATGTAAGGGAAAAACTGAACATAGGGATACATAGTTGAACTGATAGAAGGGAAACCATACTCACCACAACTCAACTCAACATGAAAGCAACTATATTCGTACGTTGGTCAGCCGAATTTGTAAATTCATTGTAGCCAGTAGGGCGTTTAGACCTATTGATGGTGGTCCCATAGCTAAGATGACTCTAGTAATAAGAACTGTTGTAAAACTATCCTATGTATACTTGCTAGCATGTTGATTATTGTTGTTTTACTAATTAGAATAAATTTTGTTCTATAAGACCATTAGACAGTATTTTTTAAATCATATGGGAAATGACCAAAATATTTTGAATAGTATAAATTTATCTTCACAATCTACTAAGATTGCTAAATTAGAAAATGATTTACAAAACTGGAGTATACCAGAAGAACCTTTCAAAAAGATTTACCACTTAGGTAATTTTAGTTATATTACTCGTCGTAATATTAAGACTTGTGAATCTACTGTTGCTATTAATAATTCTTTAGAAATTATTCGCCTTCTTAAAGATAATGATATAAATCGTTATAAATCTGATTATAACTATTTGCATATTGGTTTAGTGCAAGTAGCTATTAAGCCTCTCTTTAGAAAAGGCCTTGATATTCCTGTTTGTGTCATCCTTCGAGATGGCAGGTTTTTGAATTTTGATGATTCTTTGTTAGGAGTTTTGCAGAGTAACCTAGCTGATGGGCCAATTTACTTTAATTGTTATCCTAACTTCTCTGTTGATATCAATGATCCTAAAGTCATGGATTCCCTAACTCTTAATGTCAAAACCAAAAATTTGAATAGTAAAATCAACACTCGTGAAATAGCCATTATTTATTAAGTCTACTATAGTCTTATGAAAACCACTCTTGCTCTTAAAGCACGCATAGAAAGCCTAAAAGGTGAGACTATGCTTATGGAAGCCAACCATGAACATAGTTCTATCTTTGTACCTCGTCTTCTTAAATGGAAAGATATACTCTCCAGTAATGATTGGTGTTTTGAAAACATAACTCAACCTTTTGCGTCCCATTCTGAAAGATCTCAGATCGAAAGAGTTGTTCAGTTTCCCGATGGGTCAATAGAACTCAAGTTTCTTGATAATTCTATTAGGAGATCTTCTTCGTGTCGAAGGTCATCCTGGTCCCCTTCTACTTCGTGTCCTTCGAAAACAGTTCCCAGGCCACCTTCTTCTTCAAAAACCCCGGAGGAAGCAGAGGATGCAGAAGAAGAAACTATTTATGTTGCTGACAACAGTAAAGGTAAAGTCACAGGAGTAAGACAGGTAAAACCTTTGAGCCCAATCCAGACATCTTGCATGAACAATGGATTCATCCCAGCCAATCAGGTAATGATAAAATGGTATGTTGCTACTTATGATTTAAGCAAAGAGAATTCTTTAGAGATTTGTGTATGACTGATATGAGAAGGATTGGTTGTAAAATGGAATTCTTCAAATGGTTTGAAATGACTGGTATAATTGAAAATTGTGCTGAGTCGTTACAAGTTATCATTAACAAATGGTACACTGCTTCTAATAAAGTTGTTGAATCTATCACTCCTCCTCTTGAAGGAATTAACACCCCTATTGCAGGAACAGTAATCAAAGCTTCTCTTTTCAAAGAGAAAAGTGATAAGACAAGTAGTTCAATCACATCTGTAGATATTGACCGAGTTGTTGAACAAAACAATTACTCAAACCAAATTCTTCATGTTATCTCTAGACAAACAGAAGATACTAACACCTAACCATCAGTGGAAGACCAACTCCGGCATCTACTTCATCTCATAATATTGAAACCTATCCAGGATTCAAAATCTCTGAATTTTCCAAAGAAAAATTCCCCAAACTTTCTGATACTTTTGAAGTAACAGGAAATATCATTGAGAAAATCAATGCACAACTCAACAACTTCAACATCTCCATAAATGATGATAAAGCACCAAAAAAGCTTTCCACCCTTCAGGAAAAAACTATTTCCTCTCCTCGGGAAAAATCCACTCTTCTTCAGAAGCTTACTAATAGTCGTTTTCATAATATGAAAAACTACCATAATAAACCATCTTTCCCAGATTTGCAGTATGAAGAAAATGCCTTCTTATCTACTTCCTTTCATGAAGGAAGAAACATCACTGGATGGAACATTAATTGCCTAGTTGAGCATCAAGTAGACAATAAACTCCATGAAATGGGTGTTGCCATTACGCCATATAAAATGCATGGTTCAGCAGACAAAGATGCTGCTAATATGATTGTTGCAGGTTTCACAGGAATGTTGAAACATTGGTGGGATAATTACTGCACTAATGAGATTAAGCAACTCATTATTAATGCCACTGCAACAGAGACAGTTGTAAAAATGGAAGGAAGCACGCAATCCACCTCCCAGGTCATGAGAGAGGATGCTTGTTCTACACTTCTTTATCATATTGCTAAACACTTCATTGGAGAACCAAAGGTGTTCCAAGACAGGAGTCTCCAAATTCTGAATAATCTAAGTTGTCCGAATTTAGACAACTGTATTCATTACAAACATGCATTTCTCAGCAAGGTTATGATTCGTCCAGATCAGTGGTTTACCTCATCTCTTTGCAGATAAAGTAAGGACAAAAATTCAAGATCGTAATAATGGTAATATTCCTTACGGCAATCTTACTTATGGTGATTTGGCAAGCACCATCAACGTTATAGCACTTGAACTTTGCACAGATATTAAACTCAAACATCAGCTTAAGAAAGAGCAATCTTCTTCTAAAAAGGAACTTGGAAGTTTCTGTAGAGATTTTGGTTTTATCACTCCACCTGACAAGATCAAGAAAGATAAAAAGGAAAATCTCATAGGAAGAAATCTCGAAGAAGAGATGATTCTACTAAACCAAGGAAAAAGAAACATAGGTCCAAGAGACCAAGAGATACCAAGTTAGATTTTTGTTGGACATGTGGAAAGACTGGCCATAAAGCTAGTGACTATCGCTCAGGAGCTAAGAAAAAGAAAATCAATCTCTTGGTATAGACGAAGATACCGAAGGTAAGTTACTTGCCATTCTTGATGAACCTTTCTCTGAATCTTCAGGTACATCTGATGAATACAGCGATGATGAAGACATTGATCTTGATTACGACTCAGACAAAAGCCAGTCAGGAAAATATTGCACCTGTACTGAAGCCTTCTATACTTGTGACAGTACACCAAATATCCGAGTACTTTCTGACCATTCGAAAGAAGCTCTCTTTGATGTCATTCAACACATTAATGATAATGAGGCTAGGAATCGTTTTTTCCTAGAACTCAAAAAGCTCCTTCTCAATACGGACAAACCTAAACCTCGTCCGATAATTGAACCATTCAACATGAAACAAATCATGAATCACTCAGATAACCATTCTGAACCTTCTATTTCAGATCTTCGCCATGAGGTCTCTAGTCTCAAAGAAGAGATTAGAAATATCAAATCTCGACTTTGTATCGTTGAGACTGATATCCTCACCAATCAAGTTCATAAAAGGACTACTTTACAAGAACTTGAGTCTGACCAAGATTCTTCTCAAGAAAATGATGATAATATTTGTATTGTTCTTCCCAAAATCAATAATGATCACCTAACTGAACCAATAGTCACCAATACAGGTAATGATACCTCTACTTCTGCAGCACCAGGAGTAACGGTAATCTCTTTAATTAGACCTCAGAGTCATCATATACCTGTTAAATTAGTTGTTAGTACACATTTTGTTATTAACAAAATTGCTTTGCTTGATAGTGGTGCAGATAGGAATTGCATTGTGAAAGGTATTGTCCCTACTAAGTATTTACAAAAAAGTACTTCAAAATTATACTCCGCTACAAGAGAACCTTTGAAAATAAATTATAAACTTTCTAAACTCATATTTGCAATAATGGCATTTGTTTAACAAATGCCAAAACCATCCCTTCCAAACCAATTCCAAAAGAAGAATCTTTTGAATTTATTGTTTCACAGGTATTGCCTATAATGGCTCTCAACAAAGAATATGGAAATGTAGATACAGGAGTCCTAATCAGACCATGTTACACATATTCCAATTATGTGGATACTGACAATCCATTGAAGACCAGAAGATTCTATGAAGCCATTCTTACTTATACGGATTCAATAGAAATTGAGCATTCCAGAGATGCAAACAATTATATTAATTACTCAAGGTTTACTATCAAGAAAATCTTGGATCCATTTTAATGGTTTGCAGACCATTTACTTACCCCCATTGCTTTGACGATGACTCACAAACCACAGACTTATAATTGGTATGATTATAAGGCAGCATATATGAATTTCCTTTATTTGAGACCAAGACATACTTGGTTCGTAAAGTATAGTCCAAGTATTATCAAATCACCTATCAATTTCTCAGATGGTTCTATCCCCAGATGGTTCTACGAGTGGTGGAACTTATTCGGAGGAATTGAGAAAATTCTCCCCCAACAATTTCTCAATAGGTTTGAAGATTTTCAAACCAAAGAAGAAATTACTACTCTACCAATGCATATTAAATTATGCAAATATTATATTCAGAAAAGGATATCCTATATTATATCTTGGAATTTCTCAAAGAATGATTTTGAACGCATTCAATATTTGTGTAAACAAATTCAAGTCAAAGGTTGGATTCCCAAACAACCAAATGCTAAGGTCCAAGAGAAGGCAAGATCCTCTTCAAAGAGTTTATCCAAAGCAGCTCTCAAACAAAAATTGAAAGAAGCATTGGATAACATGGAAAAATATGATGAACACCAGATCATGAAAATGATTAAAGACGCAACTTCCACAGAAAGCAGCAGTGAAGACAATGGAGACATGTGTAATCCCAAAGGTTTAGCCTTGGCTTACATGAACCCTGATTATGAATAGGAAAAAGACTCTTATGGAAAAATAGAGGCAAATCTGGAATTAGTTTTCCATATAGTAGCATTTCACTATTCTAAATTAGCATCCATTGAGAAACTACAAGACAAAACACTTTTGAGAAAAGATGTTCCATTATATCTCTTTAGTCAAAAAGAGATTCCCACTCAAGTCACTTTTGATAAAAGAAGTAGACCCCTCCTTTTGTCGACAACATCCTAACCTTACACTTGTATGCCTGAGAAATAAAGGCAACCTCTTCCTCTCCTATATAAGGAGGCTTTCATTTACACTTAGGGGCATCAGAAAATATCAGGACTCACTCCTATATTCTCAAAGCCTTCCCTTGTAATGTTTTCAATGTTTCCCATGTTTGGATATATGCAATAAACGTCAGTTTCTTGTAAGTTTTCTCTATTTTAATTCTGCATTTCTTAAGATCCTTTTTAATGTTTCCCATGTTTGGATATATGCAATAAATATGGAGTTCATGATATTTTGAAATTCAGAAGGGTCGTTCTTAAGCCCAAAAGGCATTACATTCCATTCATACAGTCCAAACGGGACGTTGAAAGCAGTTTTGTATTTATCTTTCTTAGAAATCTGAATTTGCCAAAAACCCGATGTCATATCAAAGTTACTATAAACATTAGTTTTAAAAGTCCTTTTCAAAAGGTCTCTTTTGTTTGGTATGATATACCTGATCCATTACAAAATGGATTTTAAAGGTTTGTAGTTGATTACCAGTCTTGGTGCCCCTCTTTCTTTCTCCGCATTTTTATTAACGTAGAAAGCAGAACAACTCCAAGGTGATTTGGAAACCCTGATAATCTTATTTTTTTTAAAAGAGTGTCAATCTCTTTCTTACAAAATTCCTCGTGATTCATTTGAATCGGCCTTACCTTGGTGGTAATAGCCTGTTCATTAAATCCATCAATGTATGGTAAATCAACAATATGTTTTTTGCGTTCCCAAAGAGCATTTGGAAAATCAGAACATATTTCTTGTTCAAAAGTTTTTTGAAAATTAGCTATCTTAGTAACTATCTCCTGAGTTTTTAAAATCTTTTCGATTTTCCTGACACGAATTTCGTCCTTTAAAAAGGTGATATGTTGTGTTGAATTGTTAATACGGAAAACAGTGTTTTCTCTAATAAAATTACTTTCATCTTGCGAAAGGGTTTTGACAAAAGGAAAATATCCCCCTTTCCAAGAATAGTAGTAGTAATACCTTCTAAATTGGTAAAATAAGGTTTTATTTGAGTGATAAAAGGTATTCCAAGAATAATATCTTCATTGATATCTTCTGTAATTACAAAACCATTTGTTAAACAAATGCCATTATTTCAAATATGAGCTTTAGAATGTTTATAATTTATTTTCAAATGTTCTCCTGTAGCGGAGTATAATTTTGAAGTACTTTTTTTGTAAATACTTAGTAAGGACAATACCTTTCACAATGCAATTCCTATCTGCACCACTATCAAGCAAAACAATTTTGTTAATAACAAAATGTTTACTAACAACTATTTTAACAGGTATATGATGACTCTGAGGTATAATTGAAGAGATTACCGTTACTCCTGGTGCTGCAGAAGTAGAGGTGTCATTACCTGTATTGGTGACTATTGGTTCAGTTAAGTGATCATTATTGATTTTGGGAATAAAAATAGCAATATTATCATCATTTTCTTGAGAAGAATCTTGGTCAGACTCAAGGTCTTGAAAATTAGTCCTTTTAGGAACTTGATTGGTGAGGATATCAGTCTCAACGATACAAAGTCGAGATTTGATATTTCTAATCTCTTCTTTGAGACTAGAGACCTCATGGCGAAGATCTAAAATAGAAGGTTCAGAATGGTTATCTAAGTGATTCATGATTTGTTTTATGCTGAATGGTTCAATTATCGGACGAGGTTTAGGTTTGTCCGTATTGAGAAGGAGATTTTTGAGTTCTAGGAAAAAATGATTCCTAGCCTCATTATCATTAATGTGTTGAATGACATCAAAGAGAGCTTCTTTCGAATGATCAGAAAGTACTCGGATATTTGGTGTACTGTCACAAGTACAGAAGGCTTCAATACAGGTGCAATATTTTCCTGACTGGCTTTTGTCTGAGTCATAATCAAGATCAATGTTTTCATCATCATTGTATTCATCAGATGTACCTGAAGATTCAGAGAAAGGTTCATCAAGAATGGAAAGTAACTTACCTTTGGTATCTTCGTCTATACCAAGAAGATTGATTTTCTTTTTCTTAGCTCCCGAGCGGCATTTACTAACTTTATGGCCAGTCTTTCCACATGTCCAACAAACATCTAACTTGGTATCTCTAGGTCTCTTGGACCTATGTGTCTTTTTCTTTGGTTAAGTAGAATCATCTCTTCTTCAAGATTTCTTCCTATGAGATTTTTCCTTTTTATCTTTCTTGATCTTATCAGGTGGAGTGATAAAATCAAAATATCTACAGAAACTTCCAAGTTCCTTTTTAGAAGAAGATTGCTCTTTCTGGAGCTAATGTTTGAGTTTAATATTTGTGCAAAGTTCAAGTGCTACAACGTTGTTGGTGCTTACCAAATCTCCATAAGTAAGATTGCCAAAAGGAATATTTCCATTATTGCGATCTTGAATATTATTCCTTACTTTATCTGCAAAGAGAGGAGGTAAACCACTCACGAAGCATTCCTTCCAGAAATCCAAATTGCAATCTGAACGAATAATAACCTTGCTGAGAAATGCATATTTGTAATGAATAAAGTTGTCTAAATTCGCACAACTTAGATTATTCAGAATTTGGAGACTCCTGTCTTGGAACAACTTTGGTTCTCCAATGAAATGTTTAGCAATATGATAAAGAAGTGTAGCACAAGCATCCTCTCTCATGACCTGAGCGGTGGATTGCGTGCTTCCTTCCATTTTTACAACTGTCTCTGTTAAAGTGGCATTAATAATGAGTTGCTTAATCTCATCAGTGAAGTAATTATCCCACCAATGTTTCAACATTCCTGTGAAATCTGCAACAATCATATTAGCATCATCTATGTGTGCCGAACCACGCATTTTATACGCCGTAATGGCAACACCCATTTCATGGAGTTTATTGTATACTTGATGCTCAGCTAGGGCATCAATGTTCCATTTAGTGATGCTTCTTCCTTCATGAGAGAAAGTAGATAAGAAGGCATTTTCTTCATACTGCAAATCAGGGAAAGATGGTGTATTATGGTAGTTTTTCATATTATGAAAACGACTATTAGTAAGCTTCTGAGAAGAGTGGATTTTTCCTGAGGAGAGGAAACATTTTTTTCCTGAAGGGTGGAAAGCTTTTTTGGTGCTTTATCATCTTTTATGGAGACGTTGAAGTTGTTGAGTTGTGCATTGATTTTCTCAATGGTATTTCCTCTTACTTCAAAAGTATCAGAAAGTTTGGGGAATTTTTCTTTGGAAAATTCAGAGATTTTGAATCCTTGATAGGTTTCAATATTATGAGATAAAGTAGAAGCTGGAGTTGGTCTTCTACTGATGGTAGGTTTAGTATCTTCTATTTGTCTGGAGATAACTTGAAGAATTTGGTTAGAGTAATTGTTTTGTTCAACTACTCGGTCAATATCTGCAGATGTGATTAAACTACCTGTCTTATCACTTTTCTCTTTGAGAGGAGAAGCTTTGATTACCGTTCCTGCAATAGGGATGTTAATTCCTTCAAGAGGAGGAGTGATAGATTCAACAACTTTATTAGAAGTAGTGTACAATTTGTTAATGATAACTTGTAATGACTCAACACAATTTTCAAATTTGCTAGTCATTTCAAACCATTTGAAGAATTCCATTTCACAACCGATCCTTCTCATATCAGTCATCCACAAATCTCTAAAGGATTCTCTTTGCTTTAGAGAATAAGTAGCAACATACCATTTTCTCATTACCTGATTGGATGGATGAATCCATTGTTCATGCAAGATGTCTGGATTGGGATCAAAGGTTTTTCCTGTCTTAAGCATTCCGTGCAACCAAGATGGTTTTTCTTTGGGGGTTCCATTTCACTTACAGTGGGACTGCCAGGAATATCTTGGTAAAATACTTTAGGTACATTACCTGAAAAGTCTACTCCTGTGACTTTACCTTTACTGTTGTCAACAACAAAAATAGTTTCGTCATCTGCATCCTCTGCTTCCTCCGGGGTTTTTGAAGAAGAAGGTGGCCAGGGAACTGTTTTCGACGGACACGAAGTAGAAGAGGACAAGGATGACCTTCGACATCAAGAAGATCTCCTAATAGAATTATCAAGAAACTTGAGTTCTATTGACCCATCGGGAAACTGAATAAGTTTTTCGATCTGAGATCTTTCAGAATGGGACGCAAAAGGTTGAGTTATGTTTTCAAAACACCAATCATTACTGGAGAGTATATCTTTCCATTTAAGAAGACGAGGAACAAAGATAGAACTATGTTCATGGTTGGCTTTCATAAGCATAGTCTCACCTTTCAGGTTTTCTATGCGTGCTTTAGCAGCAAGAGTAGTTTTCATAAGACGATAGTAAACTCGGTAAATAATGGCTATTTCACGAGTGTTGATTTTACTGTTCAAATTTTTGGTTTTGACATTAAGAGTTAGGGAATCCATGACGTTACGATCATTGATATCAACACAGAAGTTAGGATAACAATTAAAGTAAACTAGCCCATCAGCTAGGTTACTCTGCAAAACTCCTAACAAAGAATCCTCAAAATTCAAAAACCTGCCATCTCGAAGGATGACACAAACAGGAATATCAAGGCCTTTTCTAAAGAGAGGCTTAACAACTACTTGCACTAGACCAATATGCAAATAGTTATGATCAAATTTATAACGATTTATATCATTATCTTTAAGAAGGCGAATAATTTCTAAAGAATTATTAATAGCAATAGTAGACTCACCAGTCTTAATATTACGACGAGTAATATAACTAAAATTACCTAACTGGTAAATCTTTTTGAAAGGTTCTTCTGGTATACTCCAGTTTTGTAAATCATTTTCTAATTTAGCAATTTTAGTAGATTGTGAAGATAAATTTATACTATTCAAAATATTTTGGTTATTTTCCATATGATTTAAAAAATATTGTCTAATGGTCTTATAGAACAAATTTTATTCTAATTAAGTAAAGCAACAATAATCAACATGCAGTTTGTATATATTTGTTTATTGTCATACTTATGAGGTTCCTATATATCGTTTTTATACTTGGTGTGAGGTATTCGTTCTTTCCTATGAGTATGAGGTAACCGATTAATATCCGGTTCGTACGTTGGTCAGCCAAATTTGTAAGGTCGTTGTAGCCAGAAGGGCGTTTAGACCTGTTGATGGTAAATATAAGCATTAACATTTTCATCTTTAAAAATATTAGTCACAAATAATTTATGCTTAAAATACTCAACACCCATAATAACATTTGTTGACATCTATCAAATTCAAATAGAACCTCCATTCAACTTTTTCTCATAATTCCACAAGGATCAAATTGCACGAATGGTAATATCATGTACCACCTCAGATAAAGTCAATATTTTCATATGTGAGCTTAATAAGAAGAACTTTTTCTTTCTAAGAACTTGGGTAGCTAGTTTTAGAATCTCCAACATATATAAAAAATATTCTTCTTCAATTTGGGTGTAGAACACAAAATAATTTTAATTATCACAAGTGTGTCCAACAACATTAAAGGCTAAAACTAAATTTGTTCACATTGGCCACAAAATTCGCTTGAGAAATGGCCACAATATTTTATCATCCACTTAATTAAATTTAATTTTACTTAGCGAAATTATAATTTTTTCGAATCTTCTACTACATTGAGGTGTATAATGGCTTAATTTGCCACACACAAAATAACAATCATAGTTGCCAAAAATATTTCCCCCATGTCCCTTTTATTGTACCCAATAAGGGTCAGATAACTCCAGAACCAAAGACCTCACTAACTATTGATAAAAATTATTATCAAATAAGGTAGAGTATATGAAGATCTAACTTTCCTATGCTTTAGCTATTCAATTAAGTGATTTTCTTTTCCATCACCAAAATTAATAGTCTTGCACAAAATAAGATGACATACATTTTTAACATACAAGCTCATATTATTAAAGAATAGGTATTAAAGCATTGAAATTTAGATACAGTTCTTACACAAAACATATGAAGTGAAAGAATATTGATACCATCCATCTTCAATGCCCAATAAAGTTTGATTCTAATGTTTTCATGAGAGAGTCTTTGTAATTGGTATTCTTCGTAAGACCATAATATGTAAATATCTTTAAGATTGTTGGAAATCTTATGGAAAATATCTTCTTCATGAACACTTGTACGGAATTCATCAAAGCTTGAGGCATGTCAGAAACTATCCTTAAGGATATTTCACTCGGTATAAGTATATTCCCAGGATTCAACAAGTTCTTTTAGTATAAAATTAGAAGTTAAAAACTAGAAAAGATTTGACGAGGAAAACCTAGCACAAAAGGAAATAGGAACTAACTTTTTTTGTTTTTCTGCCTCTCAAAGATAAGTTGAAGAATGATATATATATATATATATATGCCATGAAAATGGAAATAAGGCTAACAATTTAGAACGTTCGAAAGTCAACTAACCTTAATGACAATATTTAAGTAGAATCAATTGTCACTTCAAAGAATTAAGCAAAACCATTTAAGGTTACGTTATTATGAGGAGAATAGATTGATTAGTGGGTATTAATCAAGTTTAGGTATCTAATCACAATAAAGATATCAAAAGGCATTAACAAGATATCAAGGAAAGAATCTACACAATAATTCTTTTGAGATATTA
>JAJOOH010014114.1:0-27662 GCA_029582605.1 Solanum gracilifrons | reverse complement strand
GTATTAATTTGCATAAGATCTGAATTTATACAAGGAAAAACCTAACCATCTCCTATCTAGTTGCCACTTACAAAGTGGATGTTAAAACTAAATAAGAACATGTACCACTAACAACCATAAAAGGGGCCACTAACAGCCATTAAAGGGGCCACTAACTTCAGAAAGTTGAGCAACTAAAGTTGACTAAGTCTAGCTAGAAAATAGGAAGCACTAAACTGAAATAAGTAAAAAACAGTAAAAATAATAAGCTGGAAAAAATGCCAATTGTCTAACACTCATGCGCTTGCATTTCTTGACAAACATTGTTCAACTTTTAAGGATGGTGAGAAGGTGGTCACAAATTTAAGCCGTAGTGGAGATAAGGATGTTGCCACCATCATCAATCATACAAGAAAACATGAATTATTACAATTATAAAATTCTCTAGAAGAAATACAGCGTTTTGCTATGCTTGGTCCTATACCTCATTAACTCCTTTTTAAATAAACAATGTAAATCTTAGAATGAATAAAAAGCTATCGAGGTTCAGTACGTATATCATGAGTTTGATTTAATTGATCCAAGATATATCTCACTACATAGATGAAAAAAACAATTAAAGTGAGATAGAACAAGTATTTAAAGTCTTCGGGTTCGTTTTTAAAAAAATTAAAATTTTACCCATTTGAATACTACCTCGAAATGGAATAAAGGGTTTAGCCTCTATGGAATTATGAAGAATTGCAGCTCTCCATTGATGAAACTGAAAGGAAAAAAGAGGAGTGGAGAGTTGTGAAGATTGTGTGAATTTGGGAATGAAAAAAATGATTCATTCGTGGATATTATTATGTAGTTATACAATGTTAGAATGGATGTGTCAACCAGTGATCACTGGACTAGGTCCCCAGACAGAATAACAGTGCAGAAAATAAATAGCATATTTGTAGGAAATATAGAAGGAGAATGCTTTCTTTAGAGAATGATCAAGTTTTATATTGGCTACATAAGGCCACTTGAGATAATTACAATTATCGACTACATCACTATTTATACTATTCAAAATAGAAAACAAAAAGTCTTGCATAATTAACTAGATACATGTATTACAAAACCCTAAAAGACTTCTTGAAAAACTAAGAAACAACATTGAAAGACTAAACATCAAGGTGGAAATGCATTAATTCCAACACTCCCCCTTAATACATTTTCTTGACAACTCCAATGCCTTCTCGAAGATGGCAAAACTTTTCACTTGGAAATGTTGTGGTGAAGATGTCAACAAGTTGTTCTTCTGTCTAACAATAATTGCAACTGAATTTCGTCTTTCTCTTGTGCTTTTGAATATCTCCTTCTTGATTGAGTTTGATTTTGTAAATCCACTCTAGACTTACAACTTCTCTTTCTTTGGGTATACTCATGCACTCCCAAGTATTATTTTTCTCAATCTTTCGAATTTTTTCTGCCAAAGCTTTCTTCCAAACATCATGATTTATTTCCTCCTCGTAATTTTCTTTCTCAACACCACCAAAGTTGCTTCTTTGATAAATTTCACTTAACATTTTTGATCCTCTTGGAGGTGGTTCTTCATCATATGAATCCGAGATTTCTCCTCCTTGAGGGACATCTTCCTCATCCTCTTCTTGATTTGACACATCTAAAGATATGATAGAAGTATTCTCTACCTTATTCTTAGTATGTATCTCAGGAAGGTCTTGCACCATTCTTTTTGCTTGAGAAGCTTCAAACAATGAAAATTCAAGTGACGAAATTTTTTGTGCCAAAGCCATGAATATCTACAACTTCATTTTTGAATGCATTGTAATGAAATTGTAAAGGAAATTTTCTTTTTATCAACTCTACTTCAACAATGACTTGATTTGGCTCAATTTTATCATAAATCTTGCAATAATTATCTCTAAACACAAGAGAATAACCATTTTCCATGAATCAACCCACATTAAGCAAATTTTCTTCTAAGTGAGAAACATAAAGCACATCATGAATTTGCTTACCGCTCCCTTTTATGTTGATCGAAATGGTACCTTTACCTTTTGCATCAACTAAGGCTCCATTCCTCATTCTCAATTTAGTAGTGATGCTACTATTAATTGAGAGGAAATCTTTTTCATCTCTAGTCATGTGATTGCTACAACCACTATTAACATACCATTCATTGCTTTTTGCTGAAACTTCACATTGAGAAGCAAAGAAAAGATTTTCTTCCATTTATTCCTCCTGTTCTTCACAGAAATTTGTTTGCTCCTGTTTGTTGTGCCAACAATCATTCTCAATGTGGCCAAATTTTTTACAAAAGTTATATTGGTGCTTGCCTTTGTGCCAACATTTTTCTGCATTGTGATTAGTCCTCTTGCAAATTTTACAAAAACGACTAGTACTTTTCTCACCTTTTTCTTCCACCTTCTTAGAAGAATCATCATGATCCTGCTTCTTTTTTGGATTGTAATTTTTCTTTTCTTGATTTTTTGAGAAATTTTGAGAATTCTCATTTGTTCTGGACTGGAAAGCCATCTATTTGGGTTGATCTTCACGAAAAAACCTTCGCTTCTCATGTGCACGAAATGATCCGACTAGCTCTTTGATAGAAAGCTTGCAAATATCTTTCGTCTCCTCAGTGATAGCAGCAATGTACTCATACTTTTCTTTGACACTAATTAGAATCTTTTCCACAACTTGTTGGTCAAAAATTGTATCACCATGATTTCTCCTTTCATTAACAATATTCATTATTCTTGTGCAATATTCATCAATTTTTCCAGATTCTATCATCTTCATGTTTTGAAACTGTCTTCTAAGAGTTTGAAGATTTATAGTGCGTACCTTTTCTTCATCATACACCTCTGTTTCTAGAGACTCCCAAGCTTCCTTTGCAGTCTCACAAGTAGTAACTTTTGCAAAATATGCTTTTGAGACTCCCATTTGGATTTTGCTCAAGGCTTTTGCATCTTGACGATACTTAGCCTCAAGATTTTTCTTCTCTGCTGATGTAAGTTCACCATCGTTGTCTAGCTCTTCAAAGCCATTTGCAACAATAGTCCACAAACCTTCAGATTTCAAATGTGTTCTCATTCTTATCTTCTAGTATTCAGAATCAGTTCCATCAAAAAATGGAGTAAGAACAACTGAAGAATCAGCACCTTCATTTGTTTTGGATGCCATATTTTTTTTCTTCACCTAACCCCAGATTAAGAATGAAAACCTGCTTTTGATATCTATTTGTAGGAAATATAGAAAGAGAATGCTCAAGTTTTATACAGGCTACTTAAGGCCACTTGAGATAATTACAATCATCAACTACATCACTATTTACACTACTCAAAATAGAAAACAAAAAGTCTTGCACAATTAACTAGATACATGTATCACAAATTACTAGATACATGCATTACAAAATCCTAAAAAGACTTCTTGAAAAACTAAGAGACAATATTGAAAGACTAAACATCAAGGTGTGAATGCATTCATTCCAACAGAGCATACTAGAAGGAATAATTACAGCCTTAGAACCTTCTCATGCACTTGCATTTCTTAACAAACATTGTTCAACTTTTAAGGATGGTGAGAAGGTGGTCACTAATTTAAGTCGTAGTGGAGATAAGGATATTGCCACCATCATCAATTATACACCAAAACATGAAATATCACAATTAGAAAATTCTCTAGAAGAAATACAAAGTTTTGCTATACTTGGTCCTATACCTCATTAATTCCTTTTTAAATAAACAATGTAAATCTTGTAATGAATAGAAAGCTATCGAGGTTCAGTACGTGTATGATGAATTTGATTTAATTGATCGAAGATATATCTCACTACATAGATAAAAATAATAATTAAAGTGTGATAGAACATGTATTTAAAGTCGTCGGGTTCGTTTCTTTTTTTAAAAAAATTACCCATTTGAATATTACCTCAAAATGGAATAAAGGGTTTAGCCTCTGTTGAATTATGGAGAATTGCAGCTCTCCATTGATGAAACTGGGAGGAAAAAAGAGGAGTGGAGAGGTGTGAAGATTGTGTGAATTTGGGAATGAAAAAAATGATTCCTTCATGGCTATTGTTCAGTAGTTAGACAATATTAGAATGGATGCGTCAACCAGTGATCAGTGGACTAGGTCCCCAGACAAAATAATAGTGCAGAAAATAAATAGCTCAAAGTAAATTGGGCACAATGATTTTACGTGGAAACCCCCTTGCTGAAGGGCGGTGAAAACCACGACCTGTACTCATAGGATTTCAAACCAAACTGGATTTCACTCAAACGAAGTAAAGTTTCAAATTACAAACTCTTGCAACCTAGGAATTAAGACTCTTTAATCCCTTCCCTCTTACTGTGGTAACTCTACTACAAAGGAACCTAAGTAATAACTCTATTGCCACTAAACCAATTAACACTAGTTCATCTAGACTTTAAGAACCCAACAAGGCTAACTCTACAATCTCAATTATAAGAGATAAAGAAGCAACAACTCTGCTGCACCACACATCAAATAACTCTAGTTGACACTCCTAGTAAACTCTACCCAAGACAACATTAAAATAATGATGTAAAAAGGCTTGACTAAAATGTAGATGATTCGACTAACTTTCTCTAGTTAATACGACTAAACTAAACACTTAGAAAAGTAACTGATCTACTATTCTTTATAAATTAGGAGTAGATTTACAATATAAGCACATAAAACACATAGCTAAAAAAAACAACAAAGACACTTCAACACTCCATCGGGTCCCTTTGTTGAGCATGAGAAGGGTTCTTCCTTGAAGATGACTTTTTCTTTTTGAGCTTATGAATTTTTCAGAAATTCAAAACTTTGTTTGTCAAATCTTAAGTTTATGTCTTGTGAGAAGAGACTATATCAAATGGACACAAACCCCTTGGGACGACACCATTGGTTGAGATCATGCTTCTCTAAAAAGACATGCACCAACCACATCATAGTTGGGAGCATTTGGACAGCTGTCTTTTCATCTTTTTCATGTACATAGTCTTTTCGAACCAGGTCCCTCATAATGTGTTCTTTGATGCTTGAGTTCTTAAAAAGACTTTCTAGCTCTCTATCTCTCTATCTCTATCTCTCTCTCTCTCTCATTCAATGAATAATGTTGTTTTTTTAATGTTATATATATCAATAAATAACAAGAGTTTTGATCACTGAAACAGACAACCTTATCCGCCATTCCTATTGGTGACGTACGTTGCACTTTTCACCAACCAACCTGACAAGACAGCTTTATAGTTGTATAACATTTTGAACCTAGACGAGAACACTCTGCTAGGGATCGGTTCCCTGCATTTGTGAGGATCATCATAATACCTAGAATACAACATTTTCCCTCTTTTGATAATGACAAACAAACATTCCTCACACTAAGTTTATTCATTCATTTCCCCTGTCACCAATTCCCTTCAGCTAGATTTCATTCCCCCTATCATCAGTCATAATACCAGTAGACTTAGTCTTTCCTAAATCTGGTCCCTTGTTAGATCTTGAAGTTTGTTAAATCATCAAAACTTAATCATCAGCTCGAAAATAATATTTTCCCCATTTTTGATGATGATAAACTTATTCAACTTCTCCCCCTTTCACCAATTCCCTTTATCATCATGGCTCTTCAGGTTACTGGCACTAGTCCCCTTGTTTCATTATTTCCGAAGTTTGTAAATTCATCAAAACTTCACATAAACAACAAAATAGAATCCTCCCCTTTTTTGATGATGACAATCTTATTAAACTTCTTCTCCCTATCGGCTAGACCATATCCTCTTCCAGTAAATAACATTGATTCCCCCTATCTGCATGATCATATCCTTTTCAACTAGCTAACATTATTGATCTCATACCTTAACAGTTTTCCCAATTTTGACATCATAAAAAGGTTGAAGCAGTAAACCAAGTTGAAAGAAATGTAGTTAAAGCAAATTCACGGCCACTTGGGCAACACTAATCATGAGTAAGAATGCATAAAGTAATGAGACAAGTGATATACTGTAAGTTTAAGGTATTTTTGATGCATTTCACTTAAGAGTTTTGTATGTCTAGGGACATTTTCTATTGGAAATAATGTTTTATGTGTTTTGTTTGCAGGAAATAGGCTTGGACACGATTGAGTGAAATGACAGCTAAAATTTTGCAAAAGTGGCCACCCATGGAATGACCTATGGACTGTAGGTCCTGTGACAGTCTGTCGATGGGTAGGCGTAGATGGAGCATCAGGGAAGCCTGACCAAGTATGGAACTACGAAGCGATCCACGGACCGTAGGTCGTCCTACACATCTGTCGAAAGTGTTCAGAGAATTAAAGTTTCAGTACTTGATGAAAATCCTAAGTGTGGAGCCATGGAAGAGGACCCACGGACCGTAGGTCTACCTATGGTCTATCCTGCACGTCCATTGATGATGATCAGAGAATGATGGTTCCAAGTCTTGTGGAAAAGTTCTAAGTGTTGACAAATGGAGGGGACCTACTGAACGTAGGTCAACCCACATTCTGTAGGTAGAGTCGTCGATAAAAGTCGTGTCCCAGAAGTTAATTTCCTTATTCTGTTTCATTTTTGTTTAGGACATGTTTTTCTATAAGTAGGGTATGTAAACCTCATTTTGGGGGGTTAGACATTATTTTTTTACTTTTAGTTATTGATATTTTCTTTGGGAATTAACTTGCAACTTTAACAATTTGATTTTCGGATTTTGGTTTATAAATATTTTTGCTTTGAAATTTAATTGGAGATTTCAGGTTTCTTCTACTCTAAACGTAAGTTCATGAATTCTCTTTATCAAAATATGAATTGTGTACTTCCAAGCATGAGTAACTAAATCCACAACTAGGGTTGTGGGAACCATGAGCAATTAACAATGTAGGAATAATAACTAAGTAATTTTTGAATAGTGTTGATGCATGTATTGGTCATTCTTTCGCATCTAAGTCTTTTTAACGAGTGCACGCGTTAGAACTTGCCTTGTTGCTACTTGTCAGACCAAGGAGGTAGTTAATAAGAAAAGAATTATCAATAGATATTTAGTGTGATACTATCTAATAGTCTAATGTCAATTGCTGCCAGGGTGAAAACTAAGTCATACATTGATGTGATGTCTAATTTGAGCTAAAGGTAAGGGTTAGTAAAGTAAACACACGTAGACGGACCAAGGTGCGGGGTGAAATTCCCTACTTGGAGGATCAGTCACTTAGGGATACCTATCTTACCAACTTTGTATGTAAAACACTAGGAAAGAATTACAAGAGATTATGGGGAACACATACACCCTAGTTTCTCTCTCTTATTGATAACTCAAGGTTTGAATCCTGCTAACTTGTTACTTAACAATAATAGGTTATTTGCTTATAACCCCCCCTTCCCTTTAATTACTTGTTTCGGAAATAGTTTGACTAAACGGAAGTAATCGTAAGTTAAGTTTAAGTCTGAACCATATTCCTCGTGGGATCGACCCCAATCTACAAGTTGGGTTCTTTATTTGACGATGACCGTTCATACTTTTTTAGGGAAGTGTAATTTGAACGTATCAAATTTTGGCGTCGCTGCCAGGGAATTAAGCTTTTAGATTAAGTTTAACTATATTATTGAACTTTAGTCAATTATTTCCTAATATTACATTTTCTTTTGTTTTTGTTCTCTACAGGTTCCTACTTAGTGTACGCCAATTATACGGAGTCGAGGCGAACCATTGACACTATACGACCCCGAATTCAGCAAGACTTAGAGAAAAATGGCAAATCAAGGGGTCCAAAATAATCCAATCATAGAGGAGCATGAGGAAGGTGTTGGTAATGAGAAGGCTCAGGTTCCTCGTGTTAATTTACTTGAAGATGCATTGACGGTGCAAGATCCACCAGAACCAAGATAACGTGATAATTACAGGCTTGACTTCAATACCATTGAATATGAAGAACCTATTGTTCTCCCTCATCTACATCTAGGCCATACATTCGTGGTGACTAGCAGTTTGATGCAGATACTTACAACAAGCAGTTTGTTTTCTGGTATGGCTTCGAAAGATCCGCATAGGCACATGGCCAAGCTAAGGAGTGTCTGCAAGAGTTGTGTAGGACGATCGGAGTTGGTTATGAATGTCATACGATTAAGAGTCCTCCCTCTATCATTGACCGGAGATGATGCGGTATAGTTTTATGAGATTCCATACAACTCGATTCATATATGGGACCAATTGCACAAGGTGTTCATGGCAAAGTATTTTCCGTTGTCCAAGAAGATGAATCACAAGGACAAACTGAACAACTTTGTAGCACTACCTGGAGAGTCTGTGAGCAATTCGTGGGATAGGTTCACTACATTCATAAGAAGTGTTCTGAATCACCACATCGATGATGAATCACTGAAGGAGTACTTCTATAGAGGTCAGGATGAAAATGGTAAGGTTGTGCTTGATACTATTGCTAGAAGATCATATGGTGAGTGCACTTTTGAGGAGATCGCAAAGAAACTAGAGAAGATTTCCCAAAATAATAAAGCATGGAGCACTAGAAAGTTAGACACTGGAAGAAGCAATTTTGCAGTTCAAAATACGCCTAGTCAATCTGTTGATGACATTCGCGAGGAGATGGATCAGATGAGGACAGAACTCGGGTTGGTGTTGAAGCATGTGAGTGGAGGTGCAGAAAAGGTGAATGTGGTAAATTACTTAACTAGAACTCCACCACCATTAGTTGAGGTTACTGGAGACTCCAAAAATGCTATAGAGAAAGAAGCGGAGATAACCCAAAAAGTTGTTCCCCTGTCTAGACCTCCACCTCCATTCCCACAGAGGTTAGTAAAGAAGAATGAAAAAGGAAAATACTGTAGGTTTATTGCTATGTTGAAACAGCTTTCCATCAATGTTCCGTTGATAGAGGCTTTTGAGAAAACGTCTGGGTATGCAAAATTTATGAAAGATTTGGTGACTAAGAAGAGGGCCGTCAGTTTTGAGAATGATGAGAGGTTGCAACATTGCAATGCTATTTCTACAAGGTCACTTGTGCAAAAGACACAGGATCTGGGAGCTTTCACTATTCTTTGTACCATTGGGTTGTTGCATTTTGCGAAGATGTTTTGTTATTTGGGTGCTAGCATTAATCTGATGACATTGTCTATCTACAAGAAGTTGGGTTTAGGGGCTCTAAAACTGACTGCAATGCAACTACTCATGGCCGATAGAACTGTGAAGAAGCCCATTGGTGTTCTCCAAGATGTACTTGTGAAAGTGGAGTAATTTATTTTTCTGGTGGATTTTGTGATACTTGATTGTGAGGTTGATTTTGAGGTCCCCATCATCTTAGGGAGACCATTCCTTGCTACTGGGCATGCCTTGGTCGATATGGAGCGAGGGCAGATGAAGTTCAAATTAAATAATGAAGAGGTAAATTTCAACATAGGTAGATCTATAAAGCAAGAAAGCGATCTCAAATCAGTATTAGCGGTGAATCATATTGTGGACAGAGGTTCTTATATGTCTATTGAAGAAAGGTTGGGTGTTGATGCATTGGCAGCGGTAATGATGAATTTTGAGGGTGATGCTATTGAAGACTATGATGAATTAGTTGTCGCAGTTGATAGGTCCAAATTTCGTTCCAAACCAATGAAATTAGAGCTAGATATGAAGAATCGCGACTCTCCACCCGCAAAACTGAATGTGGAAGAACCTCCTAAATTGGAGCTTAAGGCTCTACCATCGCATTTGAGGTATGTGTTCTTGGGGAAAGATGGTACTTTACCGGTAATAATTGTGGCCGATTTGAGTGAGGTGCAAGTAGAGGCATTGGTTTCTGTGTTGAAGAGGTTCAAGCGGGCTATTAGATGGGCTATTGCGAACATTATTGGGATTCCTCTTGGCATTTGTTCTCATAAAAGCCAACTCATGCCGGACAGCAAAACCAAGTATTGAACACCAAAGGAGGCTAAATTTGCCTATACAAGAGGTCGTGAAGAAGGAAATCATCAAATGGTTGGATGTTGGAGTCATCTATCCCATTGTAGATAGTAGTTTGGTCTATTATGTTCAGTGTGTACCCAAGAAAGGTGGGATTACTGTAGTCCCTAATGCGAAAAACGAGCTTGTTTCGATGCGGCCAGTGACCGGATGTAGAGTATGCATGGACTACTACAAATTGAATGCTTAGAATGAAAAGGATCACTTTCTGATGTCGTTCATGGATCAGATGCTGGATTGCATTGCTGGTAGGGTTGGTATTGATTTCTTGATGGGTATTTGAGCTACAATTAGATCTCCATAGCTCCGAAAGACCAAGAGAAAACCACCTTCACTTTCCCTCATGGGACTTTCGCCTTCAAAAAAATGCCATTTGGGTTGTGTAATGTTCCAGCGACCTTCCAGCGCTGCATGATGTCGATATTTTTAGATATGGTGGAGGACACAATTGAGGTATTTATGGATGATTTCTCTGTGGTAGGTGATTCATTTGATGATTGTCTGTTGCATTTGCCGAGGTACTCAAACGATGTGAAGAGTGCAATCTTGTGCTCAATTGGGAAAAGTGCCATTTCATGGTGAAAGAGGGGATAGTTCTTGGTCATCGGATTTCTGAGAGGGGTATTGAGGTTGATAGAGCTAAAGTTGAGGTAATAGAAAAGCTTCCACCACATATCTCTGTTAAAGGTGTTAGGAGTTTTCTTAGGCATGCAGGTTTCTATAAGAGGTTTATTTAGGATTTCTCTAAAATTGCACACCCATTGTGCAAACTGCTCAAAAAGGAGTGTAAGTTTGATTTTGATGATGTTTTTCTGAGAGCACTTGGAGAGTTGAAAGCAAAGCTAGTTTACTCACCTATCATAATTTCACCGGATTAGGGGCAACTATTTGAAGTGATGTATGATGCGAGTAGAGTGGCGCTTGGTGTGGTATTAGGACAGAGGCAAAAGAAGATTCTTCATCTGATTTATTATGCTAGCAAAGCATTAAATGTGGCTCAAAGAACTATATGGTGACTGAACAGGAACTCATTGTTGTGGTTTTTGCATTCGAGAAATTTTGATCCCACTTTCTTTCTACTGAGGTCATAGTGCATACTGACCATTCTACATTGAGGTATTTGATAGCTAAAAAGAATGCAAAAACGAGGTTGATCAGATGGGTATTGTTGCTGCAAGAGTTCTATTTTGAGGTGAAAGACAGAAAAGGGATAGAAAATAAAGTTGCCGATCATTTGTCCAGGTTAGAGGAGGAAGCTATGCTCAAGCTAGGAGATGAGGCTGAAATTAATGATGCATTTCCAAACGAACAGGTATTGGCGGCTTCTTATGATCTTATTCCTTGGTTCGCAGAGTTTGCTAACTACTTGGCAAGTGATCTTGTTCCATCGAATTTGTCACCAAAGGAAAAAGTATATGCATGATGTGACAAAGTTCTTTTGGGATGAGCCTTACTTATTCTGTATTTGTGTTGATGGGATTATTCATCGTTGTATGCCTGAAGTTGAGATGATGAGTATACTAGAAGCATGCCATTCATCGCCTATTGGTGGGGATCATAGTGGTATTTGGACTGCGCATAAAATCTTGCAATGTGGGTATTACTGGCCTACCATCCACCAAGATGCTCATGATTTTGCCAAGTTTTGTGATCGTTGCCAAAGAGAAAGAGGGATTTCAAAGAGGCAAGAGCTACCTATGAATCCAATATTGGTGATTGAGTTGTTTGATGTTTGGGGCCTTGACTTCATGGGTCCATTTGTGAGTTCCCATGAGATGAAGTATATTCTTGTTGCGGTTGACTATGTATCGAAATGGGTGGAAGCAATTGCACTTTCAAACAATGAGGGTAAGAGTGTCACCGCATTCTTGAAAAAGAGTATCTTCTCCAGATTCAGTACACGTAGGGTGATTATCTGCGATGGAGGTTCCCACTTTTGTAATAAATTGTTCAAAGAGTTAATAGAGAAATATGGAGTCCATCACAATGTAGCCCCTCCTTACCATCCGCAGTCTAGTGAGCAAGTTGAAGTGTCAAACAGAGAGATAAAGTGAATCCTTGCAAAGACTGTGAATGCAAATAGAACTGAGTGGTCAAGGAGGCTTGATGATTCTCTATGGTCCTATCGCACCTCATTCAAGAATCTCATAGGTATGTCCCCCTGTCAACTTGTATATGGGAAGTCATGTCATTTCCCGAAAGAGCTAGATCATAAGGCTATGCGGGAGCTAAAGAAGTTGAATTTGGATTGGGGCACCGCATCGAGTCAAAGAGTGAATGACATGAATGAGCTTGATGAGTTTTGCTTAAAAGTATATGAAAGTTCAACCTTGTACAAATAGTAGATGAAGAAGTATCATGATCAAAAGATTGGAAAACGCGAATTTGTTGTGGGTGATCTGGTGCTTTTATTCAACTCAAGGCTGCGATTGTTTCCTAGCAAGCTCAAGTCCAAGTGGACCGAGCCATTCCGAGTTACTCAAGTATTTCCACATGGAGCGGCCCATTTCGAGAACAAGGAGGGAACAAGGCTCAAAGTGAATGGGCAAAGAATCAAGGTCTACATGGGGAAATCGGAGAGTGTGCAAGAAGTGATCTAGGCTTACTATCTTGATGAAGTCAGAGTAATCAAGGTGTTTGTATCGTGCCGCGACATTAAATCAAGCGCTGCTTGGGAAGCAACCCAAGCTATACCATCTAGCCAACTATAGGTTTTTCTTTTCGATTTAGGGGTTTTTCTTCTTATTTTGATTTTTTGCAACTCTTTAGACAGGTGTTCTATTTTTGTATTAGTGTTGGCTAGATATAGAATAGGGTCCGTACAAAAAAAACAGTTGTGCAGTGGTCTACGGACCCCATCGACGGTCTATTGGTCCTTCCATGGACCGTGAATTGTGTCCGTAGACCCCAGATAAGTTTTCTGATATTTTGTAAGTGTTAGAGTAACCTATGGACTGGACATATGGTTTGTAGGTCAACCCACAGACCATAGATGGGGTCTCGTAGGTCCAAAACCTAAGGTTTGCCTGACCCGACCCGGACCCCTTATAAATTAAAACCTTTCATTTTAAATTAATTTTCCACATTCAAAACTCCCTCCAACCATATCATCACCCACATCAATTCCCCAGATTCCTTCATCCTTCTTTCCTCTCCCAAATCAACCATCTCATTCCCTAATGATTCCACAGTCCGGGTTCGGAGTCAAAGGCTTACAAAAAGGGTCTAGGAGTTAATTGCATCATCACACTCACCCACTTTGATTTCTTGAAAGGTAAACGACTTCACCCTTACTTTGAATTCAGTGTTCATTGTTTGTATAATGAAGTCGCAAAGTTGGAACTTGACCTTGCATTGTTAATTTTTTATTTAAATGTTAATATGTATGCATGAAATACCCTTGGTATGATGGTATGTGAGTGTGTAGTTAACAAAATCTGAATAATTCAAGTTAATAAGCCGAATTGGAAGTTTTGACTTAGGGTTCGGTGTGATAATCTGTAAAATTTGGTGAAAATAGAACCCTAAGGATGATTAACTACCAAATCACTTGTTGAAATGCATATGTAGGCGTAAAAAGGTTGTAATTGTTGAAAGAAAAAGCATGAAAAATTGAACCATCCAAAACCTGGCATAGACTGACCAACGAGACCCCGTCTACGAATCATGGGTCGGGTCTGTGGGCCAGTGGCACACAATATTTTTACTAAGTGTCGAACCACAGTGTGGACTACGGTCCGTCGTTCCATCGATGGACCGTTCTGCACATCCGTGGTTCCTACATCAAAGACCCAATTCTGGATACTCTGACCTACGTAGGGGACCCACAGACCGTCGTTCCATCGACGGACCGTAGGTGGAGAGTTCAGCTACTGTCCAGATTTTTTTTAGTTTTTAATTTTGATTCGTTTCTTATTCTAAAATTCTTCCAAGTGTTTTATTTTCTTGTTTTGGTACTAACTAAGCTTCTACAGGTACCATGGCCCCCAAGCAAGCTCCGACTTACGCTGTAAAGGGAAAATCAAAATTTGTTGCTCCATCCCTCAAGCTGATCGATGAGGATATGGATGAGGAGTACGTTCCACCTCCCACCAGGACCTCCCCCACTGCTCCACGCACTACACGGAACCGAGATCGGTAGGTACATTCTGACGTTATCACTACCCCCCAGTTTGATGAGGGGGCCACAACGATTGGATCACTGGCTAGCTCTGAGTCTGCATTTGGCTTTGGCTTAGGCTCTGGCTCCAGCTCTAATGTCCTCACTGCCTCTTCTTCTGAGGCTGATAGTGCAGGAAACTTTACAGTGCCCCCCTTGTTCTGAACCTACACTAGTTGCTACGGAGCCTAATAGATAGTGTGTGGAGGGCTTGTACCAAATATACAAAGATGCCCGCATGATGAATGAGAACGATAAGATGGCTCGATTTGTCACCGAGGAGTGTCGAGTTCTCACAGGTAGCCTCCACACCGCTCTAGTTATTGATGGGATCTTCCATAGGCCCACGTGTGAGTGGATGGACGGCCACCGGGCACGTATAGCAAGAAGATAGTCAGGGAGTTCTACGTTTCCTATACCGCCACCGTTAGAGGGTCCATCTCCAAGCGGGACAAGCCAGCAGCCCATCCTCTACTTGAGGCTACACTAGTATGAGGCTTTACTGTGGATATCTCCGAGCCACCCTTTGTAAGTTCATCTATGACCTGAATTAGACTCTGCCTATCAATATAGCAGAGCTAGACTATCGCATGGGCACCATTCGAAGTGGGGAATTTCAGAAGAATATTGAGCAACGGGAGTCACTTATTAGGTGGCTAGCACGACATCTTGCCACAGATGATGAGCACGCAGATTGGGTCAGTACTTTGAGCCTGGGCATTAGGAAGGCTACCTTAAATTTTGCTACAAAAAAATTCTGGTTGCCGGTACGTAGTAGGTTGCCCCCTACTCAAGCGGACAATGTGGTCACATTGGACCGAGCGATGATAGTTGCAGTTATGGTAGCAGTACTTTAGGTAGATTTTATCTGTATACTGGTCCAAGAGATCCACGAGAGGGCTTTTAAGGTCACCACCACTTTTCCTTTCCCCTGCCTCATCTTCCAACTTTGGAGGGACTCAGGTGTAACAGTTTGGCACTGTGACAGGTTGCTTCAAGAAACCAAGACTCTTGACATCGGCATGATCCTTGATGACGCCAACCTAGACACACCTTGCAGAGAGCCACAGGTTGAGGTACCACCTCTAGGTGATGATCTTGTCGCCGATGTTGCAAAGATGCAAGATGCTGACTCTACCCCTCCAGCCACTACTCCAGACACCCAGACTCCACCGTCTCTGTCAGCCAGCCAGGCCCCTAGGTCCTCCAAAGCCGCCCACCCTTCAGGATCCACCATTATTCTTCTAGCTTGAGTCCAGAAGCTAGAGATGCAGATGGCAACTCTACTTCAGCACGTAAAACCTTGAATGCAGCGATCTATAGTAGATTCTGAGGTAAGGATAGAGAGGATGACGGATCAGAAGGCTGAGGCTATTCATCAGCGCCTGGATGCCTTTGAGTTGAGCGTACTGGAGAAGCAAGCCCCGATGGTTGATGTGTCCACCTTCTAGCAGGAGTTGGCTAGACTCCGTGTTGATATTGATACACTCTTATCCCCCCCCCCAAAGACTGAGTTGTAGTTTGCCCCTCTGGCACCGGTTAATGAGGTGGTGACAACAACCCTATTCAGCGATGCCTCCACCAGACCCTTCCCGTGCTGCTGGGAAGAGCCCCCGCTACGGTCGTACAACTGATGATATTGAGGCCCAGAGATTGAGGAAGAAGGAGCGACAACAGATTGAGGATGCTCAGAAGGCATCCATAGTTGATGAGGATCTTAGACATCAGCAGGCCAAGGAAATAGGTGTTGCCCATCTAGGGTGTGAGCAATACTGATGGTGTTGTGAGAGTTGATGAGATTACTACTGAGGGTGATGAGATGGTAGATAGGAGTACTACTGATGGCATTCCATGTGTTGATCCAGCGGGGTCCAGGAAACCAGACCCACCTGCTTCTTGAGTAGTCTTCGGCACATATGTTCCACAGGTTTTCTTCACCTGATACTTTATTTTTTATATTCTTTGTGCATTGGAGACAATTGAACTTTATTTTGTTAAGGGTGAGGTAAATGGATTGCGAGTGATAGGGTGAAGTCTGAGTAACCCAACTCATAATCCTCTCTTGGAGTTTTCTTACCTGTGTTTTTTCCCCAAGAGACTATTTTAATTTCTGTTGAACCGACATGTTTAGGAATGTATGTGTAGGACTAAGTAGAAAAATGAATGCATGATGGAAAAAAAAGCATGAAAAGAATTATCCCTGTCCAAAAATGATGAAATGCGTTAGATCTGTAGGCTTGATAACTCGAATGTGTTGGGTCTCAATGTGACATGATAAGAACTAATTTGACTTCATGACTTAAGCTAAAACTTGAACTGGGTAATCTGATAATCTGATAATGAAACAATATGTCAAGAGTGTGTGAGAAAAGTTGAATGTTCAGACAGTATGTCCCAATCTAGAACTTGCCCCGTTGGTCCTGCTAAGATAATCTAGGCTAGAAGTTGGGAAGTGATCATAGGCCATTTTTCAAATTAGTCCACTTAAGTCTAAAATGAACCAACCAAATGAAATCAATGTTCGCTTTGATCCAAATGTTTGAGCCTAAGATAGACCATTTCTTTTGATTCACCTAACTCACCTTCCCTAAAATAATATTCTTGTCCCCAGTCCATCTTTGGACATGTGCACCTTGGCTTAGGCCAAAAGACTAAGTTGAGGGTGCCTAATTCAAAAAGTTACCTTGATCTTGGTCCTGGTCCGACATCAGATATTGTGCACCTCGACTCATACTAAACTCATAAGTTGAGGGTGGCTGTGAAAAAGTAACTTAAAGAAAAAAAGGGATGAAAAGAATTGTATGTTGAAATGGGAAACTGAAAAGAAAAATATATGACTTTGTGCAAAAAGAAAAAAAAAATGATAAACAAAAGTGCTGAAAGAAATAAAGAAAAATAAAGTGAAAATAAGAGCCACAAAGTTAAAAGTCACATCTGTGTTGAAAAGAGACAAGGGAAAGAAAGTAAAATGAAAGGATGTCAAAAATAGGTTGAGAAAAGAGGTAAAAATCCAATGTAATGTCAAGGAGGGCAGAAAATCACTAAAAAGTACCCAAATGTACCACACCTGACCCTGAGCCTACGTTACAAGCTAAGAAAGTCCAATAGTAATCCTAGAAACTAGTTTGGAGAGTCTAAGCAGTGAAAATAAGGGCAAGCCTATGGTATTGAGCACTAACTGTACTTGAAGTAACTTCTGAGCGTAAGTGTTGCACTAATCCTAAAAAACTTGAAAGTCATATCTCTTGTGAGTGAAAAAGGACTTCTTTTGAAGTGAGGGCACTAGTTACATTGTTTGAGAATTAATACCTTGGTGATTGTGAATGGTGTATATTGTGGTGTTTGTTGGTCGATCTATGTCATGTTTTTATCCGTAGGAGTTGGTTTGATGAGTCTAAGAGAAAAGGGTTTGAAATAACAAAATGGAATGGATTGAAATGGCCATGTGATTGCTTGAGTTTGTATGTTTGCTTCTACACAAGTGTCGTTTAGAGTTTTAGTGTGTCGCTTGAGGATAAACAACATGTTTAAGTTGAGGGTGTTGATATACCATGAGTTTACGGTAGTTTTGATGCATTTCACTTAAAAGTTATGTGTGTCTAGGGCCATTTTGTATTGGAAATAATGTTTTATGTGTTATGTTTGCAGGAAATAGGCTTGGACGCGGTTGAGTGAAATGACAGCTGAAATTCTGCAGAAGTGGCCACCCACGGAGTGATCTACGGACCGTAGGTCCTGTGACAGTCTGTCGATGGGTAGGTGTAGATGGAGCATTAGGGAAGTGTGGCCAAGTGTGGAACTACGAAGAGATCCACAGAGCGTACATCGACCTACAGGTTGTCTTGCACATCCGTCGAAGGTGTTCTGAGAGTTGAAGTTCTACTACACGATGAAAATCCTAAGTGTGGAGCCACGGAAGAGGACTACGGTCCGTCATGCACGTCCGTTGATGATGATCAGAGAATGATGGTTTCAGGTCTTGCAGAAAAGTTCTAAGTGTTCACCAACGGAGGGGACCTATGGACCATAGGTCGACCCACAGTTCGTAGGTCGAGTCATCAATCAAAGTTGCGTCCTAGAAGTTTATTTCCTTATTTTGTTTCCTTTTGTTTAGGACATGTTTTTCTATAAAAAGGGTATGTACACCTTGTTTTTTGTGGTTAGACATTATTGTTTACTTTTAGTTCTTGATATCTTCTTTGGGAATTAACTTGAAACTTTAGCAATTTGATTTCCGGATTTGGATTTATAAAGATTTTTCCTTAAAATTCAATTGGAGATTTCAGGTTTCTTCTACTTTAAACGTAAGTTCATGAATTCCCTTTATCAAAATATGAATTGTGTTCTTACAAGTATGAGTAACTAAATCCACAACTAGGGTTGTGGGAACCATGAGCAATTAACAACGTATGAATAATAATTAAGTAATTCTTAAATAGTGTTGATGCATGTATTGGTAATTCTTTCGCTTAGAAGTCTTTTTAACAAGTGCACGCATTATAACTCACATTGTTGCTACTTGCCAGATCAAGGAGGTAGTTAATAAGAAAAGAATTATCAACAGAGATTTAGCGTGATACTATTTAATAGTCTAATGTTAATTGGTGCGAGGGTGAAAACTAAGCCAAACATTGATGTGACGTCTAATCTGAGGTAAAGGTAAGGGTTAGTAAAGTATACACACGTAGCCAGACCAAGGTGCGTGGTAAAATTCCCTATTTGGAGGACCAATCACTTAGGGATACCTATCTTACCAACTTTGCTAGTAAAACACTAGGAACGGATTACTATTATTAGGATTAGCGCGTTAAGGGCTTATGGGGAACACATACACCATAGTTTCTCTCTCTTATTGATAACTCAAGTTTTGAATCCTGCTCACTTGTTACTTAAAAACAATCGGTTATTTGCTTACAAAATCCCCCCCCCCTCCTTTGATTACTTGTTTCGAAAATAGTTTGACTAAACGGAAGTAATCGTAAGTTAAGTTTAAGTATGAACCATATTCCTCGTGGGATTGACCCCAACCTACAAGTTGGGTTCTTTATTTGACGACGACCGCTTAAGCTTTTTTAGGGAAGTGTAATTTGAGCGTATCAACAAGTCTGTAGAAGCAAGGCCTTTTTTCATTCATAAATAAAAGATCAACAATCAAAGTAAAGTGCAAGTATTATTATGAATGAGAACCAGGACAATACCTACTGAGTTTCGATAGAAAAAAGAGGAATGAGGACTGACAAATGAATTTAGGAAGATGGTAGGGCTTAGGTATAACAGATTGAAAGAGTAAGATTCGGAGAGCACTTGCCTCAACGTGGTTTCTCAGAAGCCTCTCTTGAAGTTAACATTCTTTGTTGCCCGAGCTTTATGTTGAACCTTCAGGCCTGTCAGTTCTTCTAAACCTGGTCCCTCTGATTATGCTTTCAGAAGATAAGTCTTCAAACAAACTATTTTAGTATTCATGTTAGTAAGAGCAGTCCACTGACAGATTAGATACATTACTCTTGGTCCCTATCTTCCGTTCTACACATTCACATCCCAAGTCAAAAGATACCCATATCTCATGCCATATTTACCATCCTTAGCAGATATGATCATGTGCATGTATTCTCGCATTTTGACAGAAAGATTGATAAACTCAAACAGTCGAGGAACCTTTTTTTTAACTAGGCAACAACACCTTAATGACAAACTCAAGGAGATTTGGATATTCCTTTTTAAGATACTTCTTTGGAATACCTACATCCCTGAGATATAGGAGTTTACTGATTTGCTAAACAAAATATTGTGAAACGAATCCTCCAACATCCAACTTGGCCCCTTCCCTAGGCATATTCAGAATGTCTCCCAAAATTTCCTCATTCACATAGAAGAGATAGTTGCCTACATGAGTATTTAGCCTTCTGTCACCTATAACAGCTATGTTGTGACAGAAGTCCCTCACTTTTGACTTGTACAACATATGTGACATTAAAACCAATGGGTCCAACTCTGAATCTCTACGACATCAACCAGACTTCTCATGCCCGATTTTGTTTTTCATTTCAAAGTCAGACACCCTCCCATTTGCAATACTTTGAGTTCTCAGAATATCATCCCTTTCCTTTTTGGACATTATCTTTTCCACCTTTTTTTTTTTTGCTGAACCTGGTCCCTCTTCACACTAAAGAATTTCTTCATCAGAAAATTCTCCAGTAGGAATAAAAGGTTTCGACATTTTGAAGTTTTTTTTGAGAGACGAGAAAAGATGGTTTTGAAATTTTCTAATTTTGGAAGGGGATTTGAATTCTCTGAGGAGATTGAAAGACATATGGAGTATAAAGGAAGTGAAAGGGTGTATCAGGTTACAGGAGGTGTCATTTGGTATTCAAATGATGGGACATCAGTCAGATACCTGCACGATAGACACGTGGCAATTGCAACGGTTCTCATGCATAATTCAAAATGCAATGTTAAGATTGCTAACCTTTGAGAATGGACCAGGTCCCTCTCTGTAGATTGAATGTAATTCCCTAAAGTTGTCCTAATCTCCCTTTTCCTTCAACAAGTCTACTATGTGTATACCTACAAAAGGTATAATACTTAATTTGCTAAAGCATACATAATTGGAAAAAAAGATACCTGCTACCTTTGCTAGTCATAATAGGGTTGATTGCTTCAGGCGGGATCCATTCAGTCAAGTTTCAGCATCCCCAATATTCAATTTGTTTATCTCTGCCAGGTCCACTAAGATTTGTTTATCTCTGCCAGGTCCATTCAGTCAAGTTTAAAGTTGTTGTTTGATCTACATGAGGTGAGCACACCAAGCTACATTTGCTACATACTCAACCTCAGTTGTTGAAAGAGAAACCTACTCTTGATTTTTAGTTCCCCATGAAATGAGATATGAGCCCAGAGAATAAGCAATTTGTGAGGTACTCTTTCTATAAACTTGATACCCAGGATAATAAACATCACAATATTCTCTAAATAAAAAAAGTCTCCTGATGGACAGGATAGAACCAGGTCCCTGTCTTCTTCAAATGTCTTAAGATTCTCTTAATAGCCTTCAAATGTGATTCATTTGGATAAGCTTGGAAACTTGCATAAATCCCAACACTTGTATCATTTATATCTAGACTAGATCAATCAGCAACTAGCTTCGAGTTGGTCCCCTTAGGAGTATCAATTGTCTTGGCATCCATAATGAGATACTTCTTCAGCAACTTCTTGTACTTTTCTTGACAAACAAAGTTACCTTTAGAGGTTTGGTTGATCTGCAACTCCAAGAATAAATCTCCCATCATGCTCATTTAAAACTCACTATCCATGAGTGCGGCAAACTCTTAACACAAAAACTCAAAAGGTTGCTCCAAAGATGACATCATCAATATATACTTGAATGATCAGTAATTCCTTTCCTTGTGATTTCAAAAGGAGGGTTTTGTCAATTTTACCTCTTTTGTAGCCATTGTTGGAGAGGAATTCGGACAATCCTTGTTTGGGAACCAAGTGTCATACTTTGCCTTTCAAATTGATGCAACTTTTTGTTCCTTGCCAGCTGTTGAGCTTGATCAGTTTCTTCCTTCTCACCTTCAAACTCTATATTATCAATTTGAACTACATCATCTTTGTTAAGTATTGTCTACCAGACCACGTCCTTCGTCAGGTTCATCATCTGCATCATCTTCTTTAGGGTTGCTAGATTTTTGTGGAGGATGTTCTTTAGAAAGTTCACCATTTAGACCGTCTCTATGAATCTGAAGCAGCTCTTCAATCTCAGAATCTTCTTTGTTTTGCAACTTCTCAATTCTTTCAAACTCATCAAAAATCACATGCACACTTTCTTCAATGTACACATTTTTTTTTATTTATACACTCGATAAGCCTTGCTAGAGGAAAAATATCCAACAAATAATCTTTCATCATTATTGGGATCAAACTTCCCAATATCATCCCTATCATTGTTTAGAACCAAAGATTTACAACCAAAAGCCTTTAGATAACGCAATTCAGGCTTTCTATTGTTGAGCAGTTCATAAGTAGTTTTAATGAGGATTGGCCTGATCAGACACATGTCGGTCACATAGAACCATAGTCCAAGTGAACCTTAGGAAGTCATCCACAATTAGAAGAATATGCTTCATTTCTTCTCTACAGTGAATCTTTACTAGACCATAGAGATCTATATGGAGCAACTCAAGATGTTTGATAAGCTGGTTTGCTTTCCCTTAACACAAATATCACAAACATTGTCATCTGCAAATTTTATCTTTGGAAGACTACATACTTAGTCCCTTGACACAAGTTTATTCAGTAGAGAAGCCCTCACATGGCCAAGTATCCTAAGTCATTGATCAGTATTCTCACCTTGAGCACTAAGGCAAGTGAGAATGTTACTACAAGCAGTGTTCAGGTCAGCAATATACATGTTCTTGCATCTATTTTTTGTCAAGATCATCACCCGAGAGAAAAAAGTTTGTGAAATTTATCTGATAAAAACTTAACTTCATTTCGTTCGTCACAAATCTATGAAACACTTGAAATATTGTACTTCAACCATTGATATAGTGCACATCCTCAATGGTGTGTCCCATAAACTTCCCAAACATGCCTACACCAAGAATATACCCTTTCTTGCCATCGCTAAATGAGACACCTCCGCCTTGAAGTGCCTTGAGAGAGAGGAAGTTTTTAGTTTTCCAAGTCACGTGCTTTGAGCATCTTGAGAGATGTCTAAGCTATTGTTCATATGATCATTCTCTATCGTTAGCTCACTAATCAAATCAATTAGTACAACATCTAGCTTTCTCAATTTACTAATTGAAAAGATATTCAAGTTTTGCTTGAAGTATGATAGGCTTACCTCTTCATTATCATGTTAATCGTCTGACTTTGCCATGAAAGAACACATGTCAAAAATTTCTTCGTCCTCATTTATGGAAATCATGGAAGCATCATCAGAGTGTTCAGAATCATCTATATCACTTGAGGTATTTTCTCAGACGGTCAGAGCTTTCTTCACCATATGATCAACAGTTGCTCTTCTACTTGACTTTTTAAGGACCTGGTCCCTTATTTTGTCCTTGTATCATCCAGACTTGACATATTCCTTGTGCTTACCCTTGTGCATAGAACAATTTCTAATGAAGTAACCTGGTTTACCACACTTTTAACACAAGTCATTTGAGGTTAAAGCCTTGTAAATATTTCCTTTCTTCATGAGACCTCCACGTTTCCTCTTGATTTTTTTTAAATCTTCAAGTGAAATAGCTCATGTTTTCATTTATTTCAGGGATTTTACTTTGTGACACCTTGAGAGCAAGTGAATTTTCCCTTTTTTCATCTTTCTTCCGAACAACCTCATTAATCGGATCCGACCTTTTGTATTTGCCTTTGAGAATGAGACCATCCTTTATTCTGTGCATCTCATGAACTTGAAGATGTTCAAATAGTGAATCTACAGTCACTACTTCAGGTCCTTTGTCTCATCGCCAATCACAAATTCATTTGTCCAAGATCTGGGAAGAATTTCTAGTATCTTTGAAACCTGCTTGCATGTAGGAACAGGTTCTTCCAGGAACATAAGCTCATTTTTATAGATGGAGAATCTAGTACGCATTTCATGAATAGATTCACCTTCTTTTATGGTGAAACTTTCCAATTGATTAGTGAAGAGATCTAGCTTAGGTTTCTTTGTTTCCTCAGTAACCTCGTACACTGTTCTCAACCGATACCAAATTTCTTGGCCGATTCACAAGACAAAAATCATATCATATATATTTACTCCAATGCCACACATTAATAGCTTCTTTGCTTTGTGATTTTTATCCACTTTTCTTATCGGAGTCATAATATTGCTATCGAGTTTTGGGAACGAGTCTTGTGACATCTCCATCTTTTACTTCCATAGTTGGAACATAAGGACCTTCACAAATAACATTCCATACCTCATTGTCCTCAGCGTCACTCATTCGAATATTTCACCATCTATAAAACTGACCATCAAAAAGAAGTTACCTTGTAGGAGATTGACCTTTTTGCAAGTTTAGTGGAGTCGCCATTCTTCACATGAATCTCTCTCTTGGTATCAACTAGATAGAGAGCCCTAGCTCTAATACCAATTATTAGAATGGATGTGTCCACCTGTGATAACTGGACTAGGTCCCCTGACAGAATAATAGTGCAGAAAATAAATAGCTCAAAGTAAATCAGGCACAATAATTTTATGAGGAAACCCCTTACTCAAGGGAGATGAAAACCACGACTTGTACTCACAAAATTTACTTTGAGCTATTTACTTTCTGCACTATTAGCTCTACACCTCATACACTAATCTGCAAGCCTCAAAAAGTAGTAAAGATTGGCGGGACAGGGCTCCATCCTACCCATAAAAATATACACAACAAAAGCTAACAAACCTCCAAACTCTAGAAGTCAAATGGATAGAAGTCAATCCTGCTACTGAGGAGGTCTACTCGGTCGTCTGTCAGGACCTGCATGCATGAATGCAGCACCCACAGGAAATGGGGCGTCAATACAAAATAATGTACAGAGTATGAAAGGTTGTAGCCTAAATGAGCAAGTATTATAATATACCAAAAGCAATCAGGTAAGGAAATCAAATTTAGATAAGCATGCCAACCCACTACTAAATCTAATAAAATACAATAATGATCAAACATCAACTTAACCAAGCCCCCATAATCCCGGTAGGTACAAACAACATACCACCTACTTAGGCCCCCATAAGCCTATAAGGTGCCAAATCAATCTACATAACCTTATCGGTGGTCCCTTGTCTTTGTAAGAAGTCACATAGCTCTTTTTGGCAATGATATAGCCCCGTAGGTAGCGCATAGCCCTCTTAGGCAACATCATAGCTCTGTGGGCTGCACGTAGCCCTCTTTTGCATCACATAGCCCTGTAGGCAATACATAGCCTTTTTGGCGTCAAAATAGCCTCGTAGGCAACACATAACACTCTTTGGCATCAATATAGCCCTGTGGGAAACACATAGCCCTCTTTGGCAATAACATAGTACTATTAGACAACATCATAGCCCCCATAGGCAGTTCATAGCTCAACAACTATCCACAATATCCCCAAGGGCGACAACAAATAATTAAATAGGCTGAAGGAGAGCAATTTAGCTATAAACAATATATATGAGTAATGTCCAAGCGTTCCTAACTTAGGGTTGTTCTGAACAGATTATGAGTTCTTAAAATGAGGGTTATAACCACTCAATCAGCCAACCACTCATAATTACATCTACAGCATAACTAACATTAACTACTATATTATATCACTCCCAAGCTCTAAGGAAACATGCCGAACGAAGGGAGTAGCCTTTACATACCTTTTCCTTTATAATTTATGCTCAAAACACCTCTGTCCACGCCACTACAACACTAAAGAAAAAAGGTAAAATCAATCAGTAATTAAGGATAAAAATTACTACGACAATGCGACAATCGATACGAATTCCTATCGTAAACTACAATCCAAGACCTAAGGTATCCGTAAACTGATAAAAGGTGATTCCTACCTTTGTTTAAATGACCAAAACACTTGATTACAATCACTCCACTGAAAAAAACAATGTTTGCATAACCTCCACGGAGCTACACCGCTCAATTCACCGTGAAAATTATACCAAAATGATGAGCTCGCGACGTAGGGCAATTTTCGATAAAAGGCCAAGAATAGATCATAAACACACAAAGTTGATTGGAAGAGTATTTCTCTGATTTTCGTGGGTTTCTCATGATTTGGAATGAAGAAAAATGAAGAAGATGCTATCTTATAAGCTTCCACCGACTTAGGGGACCCACCTCACGTGCCTGCTTGCGCAGTCTTACAAAAATGTAAATATCTCTCTATTCTGAAGTCGTATGAACAAACTATTTTAATGCGCTGGAAACTAGACTCGTAGACCTTCGATTTAATGGATCGTGGGACCCATAACTTGTTATGGATTGGGAGAAAACTTCCGAAACATTTGACCCAAATTTCAGAAAAATCTTTAAAAAAGAACTTATGATTACTTTCGCCCACTTTTATTTTGCGACTTACCTTACTTCAAAACTTGAGATACAACCCTTGAACACTTAAAATATGACATATCACATCATTTTTAATTTATTACTCACCCTCTTTGTCTTTCCACGAATGTACGAATTAATTTAGACGTTTAGAAAAATCGGGGTGTTACATTCTTCCCCCCTTAGAAACATTCGTCCTCGAATGAAAAATCTGAGTCACACGGTTATGTCCTTAGGAGTTGCCAAAGTTTAGACAAAGTATCCTTTGTGAATGTGACTATCCAAAACCCAAAATGCATAAATATTTAACCTAGGCATCTCACAGGGTGACATAAATAGCTAAGCAATATAGCTCCGCAATACCAGTGCGAGCAAAAATACAACGACGACAACCATAATAAGAAGCAATAATATAAGAAAAAATTATAGGTATCTTACCCTACTGCACCAATATAAACTGATATGCCATCACCCTGAGGTATGAAACAAGTGAGGATATTTGGACCTCATGTCATCCTCAGCTTCCCAGGTCACCTCTTTTCTATTCTTGTTTCTCCACAATACTTTAACCGAAGCCACCTCTTTGGTCCTCAATTTACGGACCTGTCGATCTAATATGGCAACTGGAGTTTCCTCATTGGACAAATCCTTTGTGATCTAAACATCTTCAACTAGGACAACCCGATAAGGGTCTCCTACGCACTTCCGTAGCATCGATACACGGAAAACTGGATGAACAGATTCTAGCCCCGAAGGCAATTCTAACTCATAAGCCACTTGTCCTACCCTTCGAAGGATCCGATATGACCCAATAAATCTTGGACTTAGCTTGCCTTTTTTGCCAAATCTCATAACACCCTTCATAGGTGAGACTTTTAAGAATACCCATTCATCGACACAAAATTCTAAGTCCCTTCGTCACACATCTGAGTATGACTTCTGTCGGCTTTGAGTTATTAGCAACCTCTCCCGAATGAGCTTAACCTGCTCCACTGTCTGCTGTACTAAGTCGGGTCCAATCAACCCTGACTCACCTACCTCGAACCATCCAATGGGGGACCCACATTTTCACCCATACAAAGCCTCATAAGGCGTCATCCCGATGCTGGAATGATAACTATTATTGTTTGCGAACTCACTAAGAGGCAAGTGATCATCCCAACTTCCCTTGAAGTCTAGCGCGCACGCCCGTAACATATCCTCGAGTGCCAAAATTGTACGCTCAGCCTGGCCATCTGTCTGAGGGTGAAAGGTTGTACTAAGATTAACATGTGTCCCCAGTCCTTTATGGAAGGACTTCCAGAAGTTGGCGGTAAATTATGCTCCTCTATCAGAGATAATAGATACTGGGACACCGTGTAGCCTAACAATCTCTCTAATATAGAGCCCTGATAGTCTTCGGCCGTAAAAGTAGCCCTGACTGGTAAGAGGTGGGATGATTTTGTTAGTCTATCAACAATTACCCAAATAGAGTCAAACTTGTGACGCGATCGAGGTAACCCTGTAATAAAATCCATATTAATTGCTTCCCACTTCCA
>JAJOOH010014113.1:0-22996 GCA_029582605.1 Solanum gracilifrons | reverse complement strand
AATAAACAACTAAATAAGTAGAGACTAGAGATTAATTACTCACAAAATAAATAATTAAATGTAAACAAATAAATAACTAAATGAAAAGTGAGTTGGAACGAATGTACCAAACGTCTACTTAAAAAAGTAGACGTGTATGACCGGAAGACGAAAATTGAAAGTTGAATTTTGAAGCTCCAATTTCCAAAGATCAAATTCGTAATTTTAACGAGAAGTCGAGAATAAGAGAATTTAGAGAGTAGAGACTAGAGAGTAGAAAGATTAGAAGATAATTTTGTGAGTGAAAAGAATGAAAGATTAGGGGTATTTATAGTTAAAAAAAAGAATGAAAATATAATTTTAAGAAGTTTGGGGTATTAAAAAAAGTTTGGGGGGTAGGGAGGTGTAAATGGGGGGTTATGGGGTGAAAGAGCCGTTGGTGGGGCCCAAAACCCGTTGCCCAACGGCTCTCAACGGCTATAATTTCAAATTTTCAGATTAAAAAAAAAAAAAAGAACGAACCGGACCGGACCGGGACGGAACCGGGACTAACCGGACCGGGACGGACCGGTAAATCCCGGTTTCCGTCCCGTTACCCCTCCCGGACCGGAACAATTCCGGATCTAACCGGTACTATCCGGAACCGAGACGGAACCGGTAACGGACCGGAATGGACCGAAACCGGTACCGGTACCTCCCGGTTCCGTTGCCAGTCATAGTCTCAATCCATGTGGTGCATTTGGATTTTCCTCTGCCAATCCCCTGTATATTTTGCACAAAATAACTTGTTAGTGGAAGCAGGGGTGTTAGAAAGTTATATTGTATATATATAGTAGATTCTTAATCTCCCTTGTTGTATCGTACCAATGTACGATACAACATGTCTACATCCCGGCTTTTGATAATTAAGACTCATTTTCTAAAGATTCATTTGTAAATACCGTATAATTGATCTGATCGTATAAATATATACCCTATTAGTACAACTACATCAATCTATACTCAAAAAATAAAACTTAACAAAAGATTAGTGTCCATCAAAGTTAGCGATAGGATAGTAAATACCGCCAGATTGGTAATCAAAGGTCTCAATTTCGACCATTGTGAATGGAGGTGACGTTGATTGGGAACATTTTAACTACCAAAATGGGATATCCTGACACAAATTCGAATTAATCTTATCCCAAAGCATACCCCAAACATCAGGTGGCAACAAAAAAAGAAAGAAGATTAGTGATCAATAAAAGTTGTGGTAGAGTTGTTAGCACCCTTCCATCTTTAACCTCATGTCTCGAATTCTACCCTAGTTTTGAATCGAGTCAATTTAATTGGGAGCGCTTTACCCCTAAAGTGTGAGACTTTATGATGCAAATTCTAATTACTCGAGTCTTAGAACAGATACCAGACACGGAAAATAGAAGATAAGTGAATTATTACCTGCTACTAAGGTTTTGTGGGAGTGCCTCTTGGTCAAATCTCTATTGTGTATCTGAAATGAGGACGCAACAATCTATATATCGGATGCATTGCACTTAGTTTCCTATTTGTTGCAATAATATATGGCTCTGTACAACAATGAGTTCTTAGCTTGAAAAATTTTGGCACAAAAAATAATTAGCCATAAATTTTCAAAATCAAAATTACTAAGATATCGAGAAATTTAAGGAGTCGGTTAGCAAAGAGTTTAAGTTATATGCATCGTGCATCAGTTTAAGGAATTTATACACCATCAAGTCACATTTCCTTGTTTCTTGTTGTAGCAGGTAACTTGTCTTATTTTCAAGAAGGCTTATCGGTAGATGACTTGATAGTATAAAAAAAAGTCTTTACACATACATCGTGATAGAGTACTATAATGTAAGGAGTCAGTTAGCAAAGAGTTCAAGTTATATCCACTGTCATCATCAAGTGATCACTTCTACGTACATAAGCATAATATATAAACATGACCCTTAACTTGGCTTCAACAAATAACTATGCCCTCCAACTTTGAGTGTGCACAAGTAGACACTTAAACTTGTGTAAAATTGAACAAGTAGACACACATGTCCTATATGACATAATACATGTAGTACGCCACGTAGGACACAAAATTGCCATGTAGGGTGTCATATAGGACGAATGTGTTCATTTGTTCAATTTTATACAAGTTTAAGTACCTACTTGTGCACACTCAAAGTTAAAGATCATAGTTGTCAGCTGACGCCAAGTTAATGGTCATGTTTATTATGTATTATAATAAACCCGATGTCTTAAGAAGGCTTATCTGTAAATATCTTTTAGGTGACGTGATAACTTACCAGTGACTAACTAGTTGGTGATAGCCAGAGTCATGAGAAAGAACATGAGCTTTAGCCAATTTCCATAGCCAAGCACCAGTGGATGCCAAGTTGGGCAATAAACTTGCTTCCATTGAGGTTTATCATCTACTGGTGGCCTAGTTATCTCAATTGCCAAGGTCTCAATGTGCCATCAGGTGTCAAGAAGAACAAACTTCTTTATCCATAAAGTACTGTCCCTTTGAGTTTATTCACATATGGCAATAACAAATCATGATAATCTAAGATGAACAACTTCTTTTGTTGAACTGCCTGCATTGATTATATATAAACAAAGATCATAAGGGGCGATCTTGAATTTAAACTATTGTCCTGACCAGATATCGTCTGTCTACAAACAAATAAAAAAATATAGATTTTTTCGCAATTGAAAAATAAATAAAAATAATGTGTTTAATTATATATACCTCTTCAACAGTCATAAATCCTCCAATTTTTAATTCAATTAGCTCTTTTATGATTGCTGATTCAGGAGGTCCATACACCTTAGGGTCTAGCTTGCTCTTCAATGTCGATTCCTGAATTTAGCAATGGATTAACGACGGATAAAATTATGTTAGTTATGAAGCAATTTACTAATGAATTTACCATGAATTAGTTCATAATTAGTTCTATTAGTATATATTTTAGCTCAAATAAATATTTCAATCAATAATTAATTAACGAGCTAGCAATACATGAGAACTTTCATACAATTCCTTTTGAAACATAACTTTACTAAATCAATAGGGCTCATATGATACTAAGAATGAACAACACTTGTGAATAATGTTGAAAGTAAAGAAGCTAATAAACATTGTTCAACTGAAATGGGACTGTAAGATAAAATGCTCCAGCTTTAAAGTTGTTTTGTATTTGTTCTTTAATATGGTAAAATTAGGCTATCATATTGTGCTTAATCTACTTATTTTCATGTGATGATCATGGTTACCTATTTGTGTTAATTAGTTATTGAATATATCTCTTTCAGTTTATTAGATATTTGTGATTGTACAATTGATAATATTTGTGTCTACTACTATTTTATTGATTTCTGGGAAAATGCGTAAGTACCCCCAACCTATGCCCGAAATCTCAGAGACACACTTATACTATACGAAGGTCCTATTACCTCCGAACTTATTTTATAAATAATTTTCTACCCATTTTTGGCCTACTTGGCGCTATCAACCAGATAACTTGAAAAAATTGTCAACACGCGCTGGGCCCAGAAGATAGTGCCACGTAGGCCGAAAAGGGGTAGAAAATTATTTATAAAATAAGTTCGAGAGGGCAATAAGACCTTAGCATAGTATAAGTGTGTCTCTGAGATTTCGGGCATAGGTTGGGGGTACTTATGCATTTTCCCTTGATTTCTCAATAAAATGTAAGATATGCATGCTTCAATTTCTTGGATATGAAAGAAAAATGACACTAGAATGCATAAAAATTAGGTCTGTGCTCTGCACGAGCAATCTCATCAAGTAATAATATATATATGATATGATTATTCAGTTTGACTTGTTTTTCACGTGTTATTGGGATTTCCTTATTAGTTAGTAATTAAACACATGATGTTGTACGTGCCTTTTTTTTTCTAGTCTCTCTATGGTATTGTGGTTTATCAGTTTTGAATATGACGTTTAAAATAAATATTTTAAAATGATAAAACTCACTTAAAATATAATAGAAATATTTTATTCATTGAAACCCATCCATTCATTTGCCACTACTAGGTGGAATACATTAATCAATATTTATAAATGAATTTTCTTTAATATACTATAATTACGATATGTTCAAGTTGACATCTAAACACATGATTAGGTATATCTAAACACTTTTAGCTCAAAATTTGAAGGAAAAAAAAAGTGTGCGCATGCATGTTCTCAAACGTCCATTAAGTAGACACTACTAGAAATCATGAAATCAGCTACAAGATTTATCGATAATTAGTTGTTAATCAATCACTAAATAGCTCGTAACTAATTGAATTATCAAATAATCCAGTGCTAATTCAAAAGTGTTTCATTGAAATACTTCTCAACTAGACCACGACATAGTTTGAGTATCTAAAAAAAATACATATTAACAAATTTAAGAGATTATTAATATATATATATATATATATTATTATTATTATTATTTTATTTTTTTTCATTTTTACTCCACTATGTTGAAGTCCTTATTGTTAAGTGGAATTCCAATTGATGATGGTAATGTAATCACGTCGGATTGTATGATACATATTATTTTCTTGTAGTCAGAAAAGTTAATTATTTTCTTCATTTCAATTGATGTGATATAGTATATATGATCTCACACACAGTTTAAGAATGAAAGACTTTTAAAACTTATGATTTAAAATAAATCATAAATATTTGTGTGGTTATATAAATTATTTTATCAAGAGTAAAATGGACATTTTAAATTTATAGTATTACAAAAATAAAAATCTGCCATTCTTTTTGGAACTCGCCGCTAAAAAGAAAAATGAGTCATATAAATTGAAACAGAGGGAGTACCAAACCAAAACGATTCGATTTATGTTATTTTTCAATCAAATCATAGACTATTATTTAAGTTTATAACCATCCCGAATAATTGGGATGATCTTTTTAGTTTATGAAAAAAACTGAAAAATTTCTGAATTGAATTGAATAACCTTACATGTATGTAAATATATATTTTATACTTTAACAATATGTTAAATTTGAATAGAGAAATATATTTTATACTTTAACAATATGTTAAATTTGAATAGAGAAATATATTTTATAACATTTTTCAAATCTATATCATATATATATATATATATATATATATATAAAGCTAGATAAAAAAGTAGTGATGTGGCACCTCTCAATGGCCAAGGATCCTATTTATCTTTTTGGTGATTTTTTATATTTTCTCTAGTTTTCTTTAATTATTTTATTTTATAAAATCATCTCCTTAATTCACACCTCTTCAATTATATACATTTATATCTTAATTAATTTAATAATATATATAACTCCTACCCTTTTAATAATCTATAACTCCTAACATTTCATATTCATAACCTTCAAATTATTTAATATACAAATTTTACATTTAAATCTTAATTTATTTAATAATATATATAACTCCTAACCTTTTAATAATATATAACTCCTAACCTTTCATATTCATAACCTTCAAATTATTTAATATACAAATTTATAACTCCTAAATACTACACTTATAAAAACCCTTTGAGAATGATAATAATTTTATTTTCATTTTTTCTTATTCTTCATCTTTGTCTCTTTGATTGGTTAATTTTTTTGTTTTCTTTGATCTGATTTTGTAGGATAGAGATGTATAATGAAGAATGTTAGATATTTTGCATAGTTTTATTTTGCGAGGTAAAATGATTTGACATGTCTAATATCTATAATTATCACTTTTTCTATTGTAATTATACATTTAATATTATTTTTTTGGATTCTTGATGATACAAATCATGATTTATTTATTTAGTTTTACTCTTTTGCTTCTCTTTGTAGTTTCTTGAGATTTTTCTTTGCTTATTCTTGTAGTTTTTATAGACTATGATTGTTTTTACTCTCTTCGTCTCTTTGTAAATTTTGGAGAATTGAATTATGTTATGTTGAGAACATGATCCTTCTTTCCTCTTCAAATCATAACTAAATATTCTTTAATATTTTTGCTTGATTAGTTAACTATATTTTTATGTTTTTTTTTTGTTGTTTTTGTAAGGATTGTTTATAGTTCTCCAACAAAATCTCCAATGCAACAAGAGATGATTGGTTCCATATCAACTTAGTTAATTGAAAACCGCCAGTATATTTTATTAATTTGATATTCAATTTCGTTGAACAATCCCTTCCTGCTCACTAGCTATAAATTGTTATACAAATATATAATAAATATAAGTAACAAAAAAAAGTAATATCTCAAATCTCAACATAAAGTATAATAAAATTCTAAATATTAAACACAAACAAACATGATATATATATGAAAAGAAATATAGAGAGTATAAAAAGAATCCTCAATCGAAATATGAAAAAAATCATACAATTCAATTAAAAAAAATTCATTAACAATATGAGCCATTAAGAACCAACACAATATTATATACTAATTTTTGAAAAACAATATCATCAAACTAATTATTTTTCTTATATAGCTAAGAATCAAATAAACGGATTCCTCTTACAATTTCGTGTGTCACAATCACATAACAATGATATGGTAAAAATACATAATTTTAACCCTACATTCTTAATTATATTATTTAGATATAGAAATTATTTATAAGTAAAAAAATTGTTTCACAATTTTGAGAATTCAATTAACAAAAAAACAACTTTTTATTTTATTTTATTACATCTGCAGCATTGCTTTATTTGACAATTTTAAATTTTTTCTATTCTTTTGATTAACTTTTTTATTCTCTGCCCCTTTTTAATTTGTTTTAAATTATTTTTTCCCTTAATAAATTTCTCTCCTATAATATAAAATAAGAGAAAAAGTAAATACATATATATATATTTATTTATATTTATTTATAGATGAGATGTATAATGAAGAATATTAGATATTTTGCATAGTTTGATTTTGCGAGATAAAATGATTTGACATGTCTAATACCTATAATTATCACTTTTTCTATTGTAATTATACATTTAATATTATTTTTTTGGATTCTTGATAATACAAACAATAATTTTTTTATAGAAAAAATAATTTGTTTTTTTTTTCTCTTTTGCTTCTCTTTGTAGTTTCTTGAGATTTTTCTTTGCTTATTCTTGTAGTTTCTGAAGACTCTGATTGTTTTTACTCTCTTCATCTCTTCGTAAATTTTGGAGAATTGAATTATGTTATGTTGAGAACATGATCCTTCTTTCCTCTTCAAATCATAACTAAATATTCTTTAATATTTTTGCTTGATTAGTTAACTATATTTTTATGTTTTTTTTGTTGTTGTTATTGAAAGGATTGTTTATAGTTCTCCAACAAAATCTCCAATGCAACAAGAGATGATTGGTTCCTTATCAACTTAGTTAATTGAAAACCATTAGTATATTTTACTGGTTTGATATTCAATTTCGTCGAACAATCTCTTCCTGCTCACTAGCTATAAATTGTTATACAATTATATAATAAATATAAGTAACAAAAAAAAAGTAATATCTTAAATCTCAATATAAAGTATTATAAAATACTAAATATTAAACACAAACAATCATGATATATATATGAAAAGAAATATAGAGAGTATAAAAGGAATCCTCAATCGAAATATGAAAAAAATCATACAATTCAATTAAAAAAAATTCATTAACAATATGAGCCATTAAGAACCAACACAATATTATATATTAATTTTTGAAAAAAATATCATCAAACTAATTATTTTTCTTATATAGCTAAGAATCAAATAAACGGATTCCTCTTACAATTTCGTGTGTCACAATCACATAACAATGATATGGTAAAAATACTTAATTTTAACCCTACATTCTTAATTATATTATTTAGATATAGAAATTATTTATAAGTCAAAAAATTGTTTCACAATTTTGAGAATTCAATTAACAAAAAATCAACGTTTTATTTTATTTTATTACATCCGCAGCATTACTTTTTTTTACTTAAATTTTTTCTATTCTTTTGATTAACTTTTTTATTCTCTGCCCCTTTTTAATTTGTTTTAAATTATTTTTTCCCTTAATAAATTTCTCTCCTATAATATAAAATAAGAGAAAAAGTAAATATATATATATATATATATATATATCCACACACAATTGAAGTACTCTTTTAAGTCAATTAAAAAAAGTACTCTTTTAAGTCTTCAAATTATAGGTAGCTTATCTATTACAAATATTTTTTCATATTTCTAAGAGCGTTTTTGGATATGTTACATTTTAATTCTTTTGATATTTTATAAAAACTTTAAAAGACTAACCGTCCCACTTTAAAATTTTTACAAAATATCAATGGTGACCATATTTAATTTTGAGAACTCACGCAAATGGATAATAAAGTCATAAATTCTTAATTATATATTATAACTAACATAAAAGAATATGTACTATTCAATAAAAAAAAAAGTACAAGTATTAGACCGTGCTAATTTAAGGTTTTCTTTTTGATAAAATCAATTCATGAATCAAGTTAAAATTACAAATCTAAATATTAAAATTTGTTATCTAATCTATTTGAATTTGAATTTTTTTTTTTTTAAAAAAACTTTAAAACTTTTATACACCGCGCGTAGCGCGGCTAAGTTTATTAGTATATATTTAAAGGAAAAACATTGAGAAGGTGATGTGGCACCTCTCTATGGCCTCCATTCCCATTTATATTTTTTTTCTTCTTTTTTTGATTTTTTTTTTATCATTTTCTCAATAAATAATTGTTTATTAATTTAAAAATTCAATCATATTTACTATTCTAAATATGTCTAATAAGTTACAAAAAAACCTCCATCTATTTATATTCTCTACTTAAATAATATGCCTCTTCAACTTTTTTCTAACTATTGTTATGATTTACCCAATCTATAAATACCAATTATCTTTAGAGATGTTCAATGTCCATTTCCATGTTTTCATTCTCTTTTTTTCTTTCATCTTTCATGTACTTAATAATGTCATGATATGGTCTTCACTTTGATAAAAATCATATATATATTCTTCAAAAATTCATCATAGAGATGTTCACATTAGTTTGGTACAACTTCATCATAATGAAGAAGGAAACTTAATTATCTTGGAAGATTCATCAAAAGAGATGGCCATATTAGTATAAAAGTTTGAATGATTTCCAAATATTTTGAAGATTCATTAATGTATTGTTTTGATTTCAATTAATACATTCTATTCTTTTTTATTTTATTTTGATTAGATATCTACTAACATTGTTATTATGCGAATGAATGAAGATGAAAGGTATCACATTTTTGTTTTTGTTTTTGTTTTTGTGTGTATCTGTTTGTCAATTTCTAATTAATATTCTAAATTTCTTGTCATTGTTGAAAGGTATAATATTACTTATGGTACATTTCTCATAGCTATTAGATATTGTTATCCCTAAAAATATATTATATGGTCTATCATATTAGACATCAATCACAAAATAAATAAGTAAATCATCTTTTTAGTATTTTTAAAACTTTTAATTAATTAATAAATTATTTAATGAAAAGAATGAAGAAAAAATTCTCAAAGTTATTTTATAGTTATGCTATAATAAATGTGCATTTGTGATTAATATATATTTAACTTATAATTCTTTAAAGCAAAAATTATCTATCTTATTTTTCACATTAACGAATGAGTTATTTTTTGAATAGTTATTATCATATATTAATATTTTTTAGTGATGACTACAATGATAATTAGATTGATGTTATAAAACTGTTCCACTCCTTTATATGTGTGTATTTGTTTGTCAATTTCTAATTAATATTCTAATTTTTTGTCATTGTTGAAAGGTATAATATTACCTATGGTACATTTCTCATAGCTATTAGATATTATTGCCCCTAAAAATATATAAGTAAACCATCTTTTTAGTATCTTTAAAGCTTTTAATTAACAAGAAAATTATTTAATGAAAAGAATGAAGAAAAAAATCTCATTTATTTGTACACATATAATAAAAAGTTATTTTATAGTTATGCTATAATAAAAGTGCATTTGTGATAATATATATTTAACTTATAATTATTTAAAGCAAAAATTATCTATCTTAATTTTCACATTAAAGAAGGAGTTATCTTTTGAATAGTTATTATCATATATATATTTTTTAGTGATGACTACAATGATAATCAAATTAATGTTATAAAACTCTTCCATTCCTTTATATGTGTTTGTCAATTTCTAATTAATATTCTATTTTTTTTTTGTCATTGTTGAAAGGTATAATATTACCTATGGTACATTTCTTATAGCAATTAGATAGTATTGCCCCTAAAAATATATGATATGATCTATCATATTAGAAATCAATCACAAAATAAATAAATAAATAAATCATCTTTTTAGTATTTTTAAAACTTTTAATTAATAAGTAAATTATTTAATGAAAAGAATGAAGAAAGAATTCTCATTTATGTGTACATATATTATAAAAAGTTATTTTATAGTTATGCTATAATAAATGTGCATGTGTGATTAATATGTATTTAACTTGTAGTTATTTAAAGCAAAAATTATCTATCTTAATTTTTCACATTAAAGGAGTTGTTTTTTGAATAGTTATTATCATATATTAATTTTTTTTTTAGTGATGACTACAATAAGAATTAGATTAATGTTATAAAACTCTATCACTCCTCTTCATGTGTTAAGGACAAACATTTTGGTATACCTTTCTACAACTTGACACTTCATGTACTCTAAAAAATTTAATATTTGTCACTCTATGATAATTTTCATATAATCGAGTAGATAAGTACACATTAAATTACTAATGACATCATGACTTCTTATAAATATACATTTGATTATATAGTATGTGTTTCAATTCTTTTATTTTCCATTGCAAAGTATAATCTCCGGTGTAATATTTTATATATAATCAACTTAATTTTTTTTCTTAAGATAATTTTTATGTTTTTCTTCTTTATATCGGCAATGTTAAGCGGAAATTAATTATCTTTCTAACAATTTTCTGAATAGACAACATCAAGATTGTGGCTTGATTTGTATTACTTTTTATACACTTTTTATTGAAAAATAGTCAATTAAGAACATCAATTATTTAAAATATATATTCAATTCCGCGCGAAGCGCGGATAAGTACACTAGTATAAATATAACCTAGGTCCTAGGCCTCTGGTGACTAGATGACTTTGAGTCTTTGCTCTTTAATTAGTCTTTACTTAATTAAGTTTACAATTAAAAGATATTGTAATAGATGCTCTATTAAACAATACAACAAAACCTATGCAAACACTCCTATTAAATGTTTTAAATCAAACAATACGGCAACAAGATTTTACATTCTTGTCTTCTTGGTGAAGAATTAAAGTGCTTCTTCAAGAACTTTTTGTGAAATAAATATTTTAATAGTAGTATATTTTGAGGTGATATTTTAAAAGTAAAAAAACTGAAAATTAACCGAATCGTACCGATACTGAAGAGAAACCGATATGATTGGGTTGGTTTTAAAAAATCTAATTTTGGTTATATATTATAAAATAGCCGAAAAATTGGGATTTCATAATTTTAAAAAATAACCGACCAAAGCGTACCATTGACACCCCTACAGATACATCGTGTTTGATTTCGAATACATCTCTCAACATCTCGATATATCACATCTCAATTTCTGATACATCATTCAATGTCTCGATACATCACGTACGTTCTGATACATTACGTAAAGTGATGTATACGAGAATAGAAGCGAGTAGATATTTTTATAATTTTTTCAAATGATGAAATTTTTTAAAAACTATGATAAAATAAATTGTATATTTAGATAATTTTTCCAAAATAAATGTTCCCATTGAATATTAATACTATTTTTGGAATTGATGGGAAGCTCTTCATTTTCCCTCTTATTAATAAGTGAAGAAAGAGAGTAAAGTAAAGTGTACCTTAAAAGAAACTTTGAAGTCTTTCTTGTTTCTTTTTTCTCTCTGATATTATCTTAAATATTCCTCAAATGGCATTTAGCCCATTAATCTCAATTTTACTCTATAAAATTATGACTATCAGCCTCATGATATGAACCTATTCATATGAGCACTCGTATCTCTTAGTATACTTAACATCAAAATAGTATAAATAACATATGATAAAAAAAAATATAAAAATACAATTAATAATCGACACTAATAAGCCTAAACCTTCCCGAGACAGAAACCAGGCAAATTAATACAACACATGGTTGCACATAATAATTACTTACTCTTCAACCTCCACCATATATTCAAAGGTGAAATATATGGAGGAAATTAGAGCAAAGTCATTATTGTTAGTAAGTGGATCCACTGCATCTACTGACATTCTTTTTAAAAGTAAATATATTATATTTAATCATATAACAAGTAAAGTAAATTTAAAAATTAATAAATTATCAGAATAAGCCAGCGTTTGGTCATAGATTTCCAAATATTCTTGACAAATATTATTTGGGTGAAAATTTGGGTGAAATTTTACTATATGTTTGGCCATAGTATTTGGGAAATATATTTCATTTTTTTAGAAAAATATAATTTATACCCATAAGTTTTAAAAACTATCAAAACTAACCATAAGTTTGTATTACAAATCAATTGGATCTTCGTTGCAATGAATAACAAGTAGTGTCCATGACACTAGAGCAATGTGGTAGTTTGGAGTGAGTGAAACAAGCATCATTCCATACATCGTGAAGTAGACAAAGCACATGACTTTGTTACCTTGAGCCGATTGTTCATCATTTTCATCAACAACCATATCATCACTTTCATATTCACTGAATATTTCATCACTACTTTGGTGTTCACGTAAAGTATTATGTAATACAACGCAAACAACTACTATAGAGTGTGCTTTTGTAAAAGATAAAAGTTTGGCGTAAAATTTCAATTTTCAAAAAATCCCAAATAATGAGATTTGGCCCAAATACTAGAAAAAACTAGTATTTGGAAATTTGGGATATTTGCCAAATAATGACAAATTGTATGGACAAACACTATTTGCCAAATTTTTCCCCAAATAATTTGCTTGATATATATAATTCGCTATATTGTTAGTAAGTGGAAACTAGAGCAAAATCTTGTTATATGTTATATTTAACCGTATAACAAGTTTTTTTATATATAATTTGCTTCAAATGATTCACATTTGCGGAATGCTAAATTTTAAAGAAGGAAAAGAAGAGGCAGACCAAGAACAAAGAAGCAACATCAACATAAAGAAGATGAGGGGCTAAAAATGCTAAAGTAAACCTAATGGGCTCACATTTCACATAATTTGACCTAAAATATTTGGGAATCTTATACAAATGTTACAGTGTAGAGAGCTAATTACATAATATTTGTACTTTCTTTCAAATTACAAAAATTCCTTAAATTTGGTGGAATTCTGATACATCCCAAAACTTCTTGATACATCGCGTCCCAATTTCGAATACATCCCCCAACATCTCCATATATCACATCTTGGTTATGGATACATCACTCAACGTCCCGATACATCGCGTATGTCTCGCTACATTGCGTACATCCTGATGCATCGCGTACGTCCCGATACATCACTCAACATCCCGATACATTGCGTAAAGTGATGTATCCGTGAATATGAGTGAGTAGATATTTTGTAATATTTTCAAATGATAGAAAATTTTAGAAAATATGATAAAAATAAGTTGTGTATTTAAGTAATTAGCTATATTGTTAGTAAGTGGAAATTAGAGCAAAGTCTTGTTACATGTTATATTTAATCGTATAATATGTTCTTTGATATATAATTTGCTTCAAATGATTCACATTTGCGGAGTGTTAAATTTTAAAGAAGATGAGGGACTAAAAAAGCTAAAGTAAACCTAATGGGCTCACATTTCACATAATTTGACCTAAAATATTTGGGAAATTTTACACAAATCTTATAGTGTTAAGAACCAATTACATAATATCCCTCTTTCTTTCAAAATACAAAAATTCCTTAAATTTGGTGGAATTCGGATACATCCCAAAACGTCCTGATACATCGCGTCCCGATTTCGGATACATCCCTTAATGTCTCGATATATCTCATCTCGGTTTCGGATACATCAGTCAATGTCCCGATACATCGCGTTCGTCCGATACATTGTGTAAAATGATGTATCCGAGAATAGCAGCGAGTAGAGATTTTTGTAATTTTTTCAAATGATAGAATTTTTTACAAACTATGCTAAACAAATTGTGTATTTAGGAAATTTTTCCATAATAAATATGTCCATTGAATAGTAATACTAATTTTGAAAGTGATGGGAAGCCCCTCATTTTCCCTCTTTCTTATAAATAAGTGAAGAATTGTTTGTTGATAATATCCTAAATATTCCTCAAATGGCATCTACAAAAGTTAAGATTCCCACCATAGATTTTTGCAATTCTGAGCTTAAACCAAACACTCCACAATGGGAATCAACAAAAGTTCAAGTTTTTGAAGCCTTACAAGATTTTGGTTGTTTTGAAGCCTTACAAGATTTTGGTTGTTTTGAAGCCTTACAAGATTTTGGTTGTTTTGAAGCAATATATGGCAAAGTTCCAAATGAAATTAGAGAGGGCATGCTTGATACTTTAAAAGAAGTATTTGATTTTCCATTATCCAAATTGATAGAATATAGAGAAACCCTTTCATATCTATGATGGGTAAATTACAAGTATACCACTCTATGGTAGTGTGAGCTCTGTTGATTTGGTCCTCCCAAATAGTGTTGAAACATTTGCCAATACCTTTTGGTCTCATGGAAACCCTAATTTTAGGTATGCATGCATTACTTCTTTTAACAATCTAATCACATGATTCATTGTCGCTATTCATATAGAATTGGTTATGATTATGGGAAGGGATGGAGGGGAGTACATTTCATTGGGGAACAATGCAATAGTTGGACATGATTTAACATGCTCGATCGAACAAGATATCACAATCTAAAATGATTAAAAATAATATTTTAATATTATCTGCACATCGCACAGGTACGCATGCTAGGTATATATTAAGTGTATTTCTTACATAATTTTGAGTAGTATCACAATTAATATTGCATTACTATTTATATAAGTTTTGTATGTTTTAATTTTGCAGTAATGTGGCAAAGTCCTACTTCAAGCAACTTATGGAATTGAATGACATGGTGAAAAAGATGGTTTTGGAGAGTCTTGGACTAAATATTACATTGATGAATTCTTGAATTCCAATGTTTTTATGTCAAGATTTACTAATTACAAGGTAATTAAAGGTAAAAATGAGAATAAATCAGCATTACTTTCCCACACAAATAGTTTCTACTTGACCATAATTAAACAAAATCAAAATGGATTGCAAGTTCTCTACAAAAATGGAGAGTGGATTGAGCTCAATCATACTTCACCAAATTCCTATATTGTTTTATCAACAGATGTTTTCATGGTAAGTTATTATTTATTTTTTAGTACACGAATCAAAAATACACCTAAACTCATTATTTATGTGTATTTTTGATGATTAACTCTTTATTTTTTTTTGTATGATTGATTATTCAAGCCCAACTAGAAGCTAATATTAGAGGAGTTTTGAAGCAACGCAAAAAAATTGTTTGTGTGTAATTTATGAATCATGATGTGGGCTCAACCCGTTAAAGAAATCACTAATATTTATATTAGGTTAGATTGTTTACCTAACATCTCTCGAAGTACTGCCCTTTATCCAAACCCTATGTGAACGCCAAATATTTTATGCATTAACCTGTCTTTTTTTATTTGGCCTCAACTAACTTCAATTCACAGAAATTATTAAACCTTGATATTAGTTGGAGTAACATCTCTTTTCTGGAAAGTTGAAAATGATACCAGAACTATCATAATAATTTTTTAAATTGTCTTGTTATTATCTTATTAATTTAAAATTTTCATTCTTCAGAGGAAATTTAAGTCAATCTTTTTGTTCCTTAATTATTAGTTAAACAAATAAATTGTTATACATACTTTTTATGTGTTGACATTGTGAATTTATACAGAGACAAATGATAGATTAACATCTGCTCAATACAGGGTTGTAACAACAGGAGACAAAGATAGATTATCTATTCAATTATTTTCCTTCCCAAATCCAGATTATATTTTGAAGGTTCCAAAAGAATTAGTGAATGAAGAACACCCTTTAATGTTCAAGCCTTTTAAGTTGCCTGAATTTAATAAATATATTATGTTAGGTGCTAAAAATGGATTGAGTGTCAAGAATTATTGTGGTCTTTAAAAATTTAGTAGCTATGAAAATTTATTTATGTCTTGTTTTGATGAATAAAATGTATCAGATGGCTGGTTGAATATTTTGAATTTATATTTGGATGGTTATTACATATGATTTCGTAAAGTATTGTACTGTATTGTATTTTGTTGTGTTGTGTTGTACTATGTTGTTTTGATGAATAAAACATATGAGCGGTTGAATATTTTGAATTTATATTTGGATGGTTGTTGCCCATACTTTTCTAATGTATTGTAATGTGTTGTATTATATTATATCATTTTGATGAATACACCATATGGATATATTTTATTATTTTACGTCATTACCACATTATAATTTAAAGAATAAATATACAATATTATATTTTAAAAAATAGAATAGGATACTAGATAGAGTTATTACAAAAAAAGTAAGGTAAAAGATAAATTAGGATTATTAAATTATAAGCATAGAAAAAATGATGTTTATGAAGCGATAAAGATAATTACGCGACCACACCAAATTGATCATTATTATAAAACTTTTCATCATTATATAGCGATAATAATGAAATAAGATAATGATGCCACCACACCAAATTTATTATTGTTATGAGAGTTTTCATCATTATGTAGAGATAAATTTATGAAAACAATATTACTCCCTCTATCCTATTTTATGTGGCACTCTTTCCTTTTTAGTCCGCCCCAAGAAGAATGTCACCTTACTATAATTAGAAACATTTTAACTTTAAAATTTTTTTTTACCCATAATGAAATAATTTACAGTCACACAAATATCTAAGGATTGTTTTAGACCACAAGTTTCAAAAGTTTTCCTTTTTTTCTTAAACAACATGCCAAGTCAAACAATGCCACATAAAATGAAACAAGAAAATTATTTAATATCTCAACAAAATTATTTATATCTATAATTTCTAGATTTATTTACCCTCCTTGAGTATTCTTTAATTTATTTGTCATCATTCATCCGTCAATTAGTCATCATGCTATAATATCATATAAATGAGTCTTTATTTCTATTCTGCTATTTATCTATGGGTCATATATAAATATTAGGATACAATTTATTTTCTATTATTAAATAATTGTATTCTTGCAAATCAAATAAAAAAAAAATATAAATCAGATACATAACAAATTAAAATATTGACATTATTAATAAATATTAAAAGTGTGGTTAAGAAATTCTATTAAATGTCAAAATATTGACCTTTTGAAAACACCCTTTCATCCAAGGAGATTGGAGTAAGGTCCATTCCAGATCCCAGACAGTATAAAATCGTCTAAGTCATTTATATTTCTTTTATTTATATTTCTATAATTTGTTATCTTTATTTTCATATTTCTTACTTCATATAGTCAATTATTGGGCTCAAGTGGTCGACTAAAAAATAAAAATAAGGCAATTCCACCATTTTCAATTGGTATTAAAGCAAGGTCTTACAATTATTTGTCTATAGTGTAATGTTTGGTTTTAACTCTTCATTAGAGAAATCTATTATTGGAGCTTTAACTTTGGTACAAGTCATTGATGAATTAATTAGTCTCCTATCTAGCAATATTTGTTCACTATTGACTTTGCACATATTTTAAGAAATTATAAATAGAAGGATAATTTCACTATATCACCGTTTGAATATAATAAATAAAATACCTAGAAAAAGGTAATAGAGAAACGACTATAATTAATGACAAAAGTGTAATTATAATATAATAATGGGAAATGGATTAACAAGATTAATTAGTGCAGGGGTGTAATTAGTGTTTTGAATTTTAGAAGAAAAAAATGTTCTCTAGTTCATATTAAAACACATAACCCCCCCGAACTTGGTAGCATAACTTACTTTAGCACTTTATTTTTACGGGTAATTATTTACCCCCTAATCTTATTGCAAGTGAATTTAATAGCACCTTATACATACAATACTAGTTTCATACTCATGGGTGAAATGCACACGCGCCACCTAAGTGACACCTCGGTGGCACATCGATGACATGCCAGATAATTGAAAAAATATATTTTTTCTTTATCTTTACTTCCCCACATCTTTTAAAAAAATTATATTCACTCTTCACCCACTCTCTTCATTATTTCATCTGGGTCGATTTCTTAACATTCAAAATTTCACATTGATTGATTCACTTTATTTTTCATTGCTTTGTAATTATTCACTATTACTTCCATCAATACTTATATCAATAACCATGCTTTTTTGCCCAACTAGGTGAAACTGTCAACTTATATCAACAATGGCGATTTTAAATTTATGCAAAATCGATGTGCTAATTTTTTAGCTTTGTTGTTACTTTTCTTGTTTCACTTCTTAATGCATATTCAGGTATACAATAAGTAATGTTTGAGGAAGAAGAGACAAGCAGGGGCAGGTGGGGTTTTGAGAAAGGGGTGGAGGGGTTTGAAGAAGAAGAAAAAGAAGAATGGGGTAGGTGGAGATTTTATTTTTTTCATTGTATATATATAATTTATGCTGGTAGGACCATTATTTTCTTAAAAAACAAGATTTGCGCTTCTTTGTTCGCTACGTCATCTGTTAAGGTGGTATTAAATTCACAAGAAATGAAATTAAGGGGATAAATAAACGCCCGTGTAGTTTAAGTGCTAAAGTAAGTTATGTTGCCAAGTTCAAGGGTTTTTTTTTATATGTATTTTCTCTTGAGAATAATGTATTCAAATAATTTTTAATTATTATAGAAAAAATATAAAAATATAAAATATATAATATAATATAATATAAAATTCAATTTCATAAAAAAATATAAGTATTATAATGAAATATAACGGTAGTTGTTTTAAAAACTTTTATTTGTTGTTGAAATTTAACCAATATTACTAATTTTTTTTTGTAGTTGAAGTTTGACCAATAATATCAAGAAAGAATTGGACTCTTATATGATTTGTATTAAGACATATATGATTTGTATTAAGATAATAAATAATTATAATAAACATAATTAAATAATAATTAGAAGAAATTGATGAAAAAACGATATTGTCTAAATGGTGGTCTTTTAATAAAGGATAAAATGTTAAATCAATATTATTCAAAATTTTCGTGCTTTTAATATATCATAGATAGATAGATAATGGGAAATAGATTAACAAAATTTAATTCGTGAAGAGGTGTAATTATTTTTATAATAATGGTAAATGGATTAACAAGATTAATTTATGCAAGGGTGTAATTAGGATTTTGAATTTTAGAAGAACAAAAGAAGCTTCTCTGTTACAACCCAGACCGTTGTGATTGGCACCCACACTTACCGTCTGGTGGGAGAACCACTACTATATCCCAACTAAGCAACTAAACCAAAACTAAGGGGGAGATATTGTAACATCCCGCAAATTTAAATAAAACTAGGAAGAAATTAAAAATTGGAAATAGCCATTTTTGGAAAGAATATAAAAATCTGGAAATTTGGTAAGTGTGTTAAGTTGAGTTTTGGTCAACTTCAAACGACCATAACTCCTACCTCAGGATGAGTTAGGTGTTGTTCCAGGTATCGTAGAGAATATCTTGGAATAATCTTTCATACGCCGCCCAGTTTGCGCAATTCCGAGTTCATATGAGTGAGATATGCCCATTGAAAGTTGGGTTGTTCGATTAAGGAAAGTCCAATCCGGATTTTGAAAGGGTAGTTTGGTATTTTCCATACCCAACTTAATTAATTCATGTTAGGTAATATTTTAAAGGTCTAAACTGATAGGATTCAGTTTACGCTTTTGAAATTAGAGTTAGAGTTTTTGGAGAAAGAACGCAAGAGGAGAGAAGAGGATAAAAGAGCCAAAGATCATCGTTCGTAAGGTTTTCGCTTGTGGATTTCATCAAGGGGTGATCCCTACGAGGTATGTGAGATCACATAGCGTTGGGTTAGTTCACCCACGCGCCAATCATGATTCAATTCAGCAAAGTATATTAGATTTGAAAGTAAATCCTATGAGTTCTTGATGATAATTCGATTGAAATCTTGTGGGTTCTTGTTGTTGAAGTTTCTTGAGTATGATTCATGATTTTAGGTGTGATTTCGAGTAAAATATGATGTATTTTGATGGTTTAGTCGATTCTAAATGTTTGGGGAAAGAACCATTGGAGTTTAGAGGGTTTAGAGTTGAAAAACGAGCAAGAAAAGTCGTCAAACACCTGGGGAAAGGGGTGGGGCGTCGCGCCAGCCAGCTTGCTCCAAAAGGATCTCTGAATTTTCATCCTTGGGGTGCCGCACCAGACAGCGCGCCCCATACCAGTCTCTGAATTCTAAGGGCTGGCGCCCCGCGACTCTCACAGCGCCAGGGACGCCAGTTCTCCCCATTCGTCCCCCATCTTTCCGTACTAGTTCCTTAGCAATGCACCTATGTTTTCTAGTTGATTCCAACACTCCTAGGTACATCTAAACATCATGAAATCATCAATAAACATGAGATTATGAACCTTGAATCCATACTTCAATTCAAGGAAGATAAGAGTCAAGTCTAGAAGTTAAGAAGCAAGTCAAAAAAAGTTCTTAAAGTTTTCAAAAGTCTTTCGCAAACATTTTAAATTTGTTTTAAGACTTAAAGTTCAAGTTAAGCAAAGAGTAAAGATTTGAAGTTCATTTCTTCAAAGAAGTATATGGGGACTATGTATTTCCAAAGAGTTTAAAATGTTTTCAGATTTGAGCAAGAAAGGGAACATCGATTCCAAGAGAGCTTTCAAGCTAAGTTTTGAGTAACTATCTCAAACCAAAGAAAGAAGTTTTGTTTTTAAAACATATGAGCTAAGCATATTTTTTGGAGTAGTATTGAGCACCGATATGGGGATGTGAGTTCATATTAACAAGTCTTCATAAACCATGTAGCCATCATGGGTAGTAAAGGATCATACTTTTTAGATGACTCCTTAAGTGCTTTTTAGCATAGACTAGTGGATCCACTTAGTTAAGGCGTTCTATACAATGGCAAAGTATAGGATAGTTCCGGCAGCATGGGAAAGACATTGTATCACCACTTAGGCTCATAGTGATGGTTGTCGATTAGAGAATCTCCCACAAAATCTATATCACTTTATAATATGAGTAAAGTTGAGTTTGTTATTGCATTTTCTTTAACAAACTAAGTAGTTTTCCACTATTTTACAAGTTTTCTATATATTGTGTCGCGCCCCGTTTTCCTCAAAACGGGTTTTGGTGCACGACCTAACAACTCTTTTGGGCTTTGGGCTGAATTGAATGAAGAGTCGCCACCTAACGAATTAAGGCGCGTTAGGGCACCTATCTAACATAACTAAATCTAGCTAAGGTCTACGAACCAGAGATCAGGGTAAGAGTTCAAGTTACCTCGAGGGGAAGGTGTTAGGCATCCCTCAAGGTCCACAAATGTGGGTCCTGGCCGTATCTCATGCAATATGTGGGGGTTACAAGTAGCAATTAAGGTCACTTCATTATTGGTTATTTAAAACATGCTGCCTAAGTGGTAACATAATATTTAACAATTAAGATTACTTCATTTAATTAATTAAACATGCAAAACTAGGTGATATCATAACATTTAACAATTGAGATTACTTTAATTATTTTAATTAATTAGTTAAACATGCAAGACTAAGTGATAATATTAAACAATTAAGATCACCTAAGTTATTTGTTATTTAATTAAGCATGCAAGACTAAGTGATAACATAATATTAAATATATAAAATAAACATTTAAACAATTAATAAATAGAGGAGTGAGGAGACAGAAATTGCATAATTCAAATAGGCGAAACAAATTTTAATTTTTATTAAACTACCCCAAGCAATTATAATTAAAAGAAATAAAATAAAGAGACAAAAGAAAAGGGAGACTCTGAAGGACTTTAGGATCAACACTAGATTTTTCTTTATTTTTTCGATAGGCTTCCGTGTAGGGACTGACAAAACCAAGGTTTGTCTCTTTAAGCATGAGTCGATGTCATCATCTCCATAGGGCCTAAACTACTCCTGCCCTACCACCGCATGCTTTTAGTCCCAAAAGGTGCCTATCGTCCTCGTTTAAGGTCCAAGAGGCATTGGACTATTATTAGGTAGGGTTTACACTGAAATAAACTCCTTATAGGCCCACCTAGACACCAAGTCAAACAATTTGGACGAGCATTTAGCACATAAGTCTCATGTTGGCCTCTAGATTTTATTAAACATGCTGGCAAACACAAGTAATTGTGAAAGGTCTCATGCTTAAGTGTGTGCATACAAAACAAATAATATAACAGTGAAATTATTTAATTTAAAAGGCTGTAGATTATTACAAGGCAATTTTATTTAATTATTAGATAGAATTAATTTATCTAGAAATATACGAGTAGAAACATGTCTAAACAGTGACAAGCTTAGTTACTAATTTCAGAAATTTACTTTAAGCATAATTAAATCTGTGGCAGCAAGTAGCAGTTGTAGAAAATGACTTAGTAGCTGATTTTAAATGTTGAAACAGTATGCAGAAAGAATTAATTCAAACATAAATTAACTAGGGCAGCAAATAATTGAAGTTGCGGATCTTATTTAAACATGCAGAAAATGATTATTTTTTTTAAAAAAATTTTATTTTAAATGGCAAAAATAATTAAATTCTATAGACAAAATTACACTGCAGATTTTATTCAAGGATAGATAAATTGATAGGCAGAGTTTACTAGCATGCTGAAATTAACTAAATCCTATAGGCAGAATATCTATGGTATATACATACTTAATTACATGCTGACATGCGGAATTTGTTTAAACCAGGTGAGACAATATAT
>JAJOOH010014112.1:0-19530 GCA_029582605.1 Solanum gracilifrons | reverse complement strand
TATTTTGACTGTGAGAACACAATCTCATTTTCAGTTGGGGGTGCCTCCCTTGTGGTCGTTTTGTTGATTGTTTCTGCATACAGTGATTGTGCCCTTATCGAGCATACTTTTCTTTCTTTGTTATGGATTGGTGTGCCCTTCTCGGGATTTGATATTGTGGATGTTTCTGTTGACATTGTGTTGGATTGGTCTATTTTAGTTTTTGATTTGTAGTTTGTAGCTTCTTGGTTTTTGTTTTGATAATAAGATTTGGATTGACGATGCCCGATGATGGATAGAGAGTGATGACTTTCTTAAGGGTAAATCGCCGATTGCTTGTGAGTGTTTGATTGGCATTGATTGTGGCGAAGTTTGAGTAGTTGTTCCTGAATAGATGCATGAGGTTGCCTGATGATGGATTGGTTGACGACTTTCTTCGGGGCAAAATCGTCGTCTTTTTGGGAAGGTTTTGACTTGGTTGGTACTAAGAGCATAGCCATGCATGTGAATAGTGTTGAGCATACCTCTCCATTTTTAAAAGGTTGAGCATGTCATGAATGATTTTTTGACAACTCTTGCAACTCTTTTTGTGAATTTTGATTCGTTAGCGGTTAAAATGTTCAATGCTACTTGTATTTTGAAAAGGAAGTAAGATTTTGAACCATCTTGATTGATTTGCAGGCCATGTGTGGTGAGTTGTTGAATAATGCCTTGTGTTTGCTTTTGTCACCTAGAACTTGCCCGGTTGGTCTTGAAATGTTGGTCTTGATTGAGCTTGGTTGGAGAAATGATCTTAGGCTTTCTTTGATGTTCTTGAGTCCACTTGGCCTAAAAATCCCACCTTTGTACTAAATATATCCTTAGTTGTCCCCTTTGAGCGTAATCCTTTTTATTGGCAACCACATGACAAGCCTTAGCCTTTTTGAAAAAGTAACCCTCTTTTGAACCCTTCCCTCCTTGAACTTGAGATTCTGAAAGTTGAGGCTAAAAGCCTAAGTTGGGGTGTTATGGGAAATTCATTGAAGGAATGCTTACCACATGAGGGCTTGATATAAAAAAAAAAAAGAAAAAAAAAAGAGAAATTGAAGGTTGGATGGGAAGTCTTAAAAGAAAGAAAAAACTTTGAAAAAGAAAGAAAAAAATGAATAAATGAGGCTTGAATTCTCGAAAAGTTGAAAATGGTTGCATGTGGGGAATCTAGAGTGGAAATAAGAAAAGAAAAATGAAAAGTAGTGTGGAATGTGCATGGTGAAGAGAAGTGGAGAAAGTTGGAAACGATGAGTTGTTGTGTAGTGTTCAAGGAGGGTGTAGTCACTTATACCTAAATGATATCCTAACCTTCCCTAAGCCTACGTTACAAGCTTAACAAAGTCCTTTGAGATTTCTAAGCAAATGGAGTTGAGTCAATGTTGATTGAAAATATGGACAAGCCTATGGTGTGACATTTGTGTGCATGAGATGATTCTTTGTGAGTGTGAGTGTTGCATCTTTGTCCCTTGTCTTGTTTATATGTGTGTGGGGTTTTGGGACACTTTTTTTTGTGAGGGCATGTAAGTTGAAAAAGTGGTGATTTTGAAAATTCCTAATTGAGTCAAGTGAGCATGTGAAAGAGTTAATGAGTTGAGTCATTTCTTGAGTTTGAGTTGTTGTCACATAAATGATTCTTGGTTTTTGAAAATGTTTCATGAGAATGAGAGGATTTCTTTTGTGAAAATTTTACATGTGGACTATTTGTTAGTACCAACCGAAGCCATTACCTTTGTGCTTAATTGAGAAAGGGAAGTTGATTTGTGGTGTGTTTTGAAATAAGAGCCTCTTGTGTTTTTGATTTTCTTTACTTGAGGACAAACAAAGTTTCTAAGTCGGGGGTGTTGATGAGTGGTGGATTTACACTCATTTGAGGCACTTTTTGTAGTTATTTTGACTTGCTTTAGTTTAGAATTTGTGCTTTTAATGTGGTTTTTTTCATATTTGTAGGAAAATGAAATGTAGAGTTGATTTAGAAGATATTTGAAGAAACCAAGTGAACTTGAGGCAAAAAGAGGTCAAGAGCTGAAAATGCAATATCTGGCAGGGAAAGTACCTTTTGCGAATGCGCTTGAAGAAACCAAGTGAGCTTTATCTCCCTATTTGAATGTCTTCATTTAGGGGAAGAAGTTTGCTAAACCTGAACTCGAATCATGCATTGAGGAGTTTGAAGAAAAGTTGAATAAATTCGACATTGAGAGGAAGGAATAAGAACTTACTGCCAAAAATGCTCAAAGCCATCAACCGAAAGTGGAGAGCTTGGAGAGCATCACAGTGACTGAAAAAGAAGAAGAGGAAATCGGTGAATCTGAAATTACTAAAGGTAGTTTTCTCCAAGTCTATTGCCTGTTTATGTAGTTATTATTATTTCATGTTTCATTTACAAAGTTTTCATTTTGAAAATATTTTTGGCGGAGGGAACTAGAGCTTCATGTTTGTCTCTTTAATTTATACAAGTTATTTGTGCTTTTATTCATCCAAATAATTTAAAAACAGTGTAGAGGAGGTAGTAGCTGTTAACAAGTTATTACGTGGTAGTAACTTATATAAATAGTTGATCCTTCACTACAACTTTTTCTTTCAAAAATCCATATAAAATTTAAATGATGGGTTTTTTTGAAAATTGTACATTTATGAGTAGATATTGATAAAAACAGCTTTAAAGTTATTTTGCTGAGAGAGCTGGAGATAAAGAGGCTAGTGGTGAAACTGATTGATAAAACTTTTAAAGTCAATGTGCAAACTGTATAGACAAAATGAGTGAAGCCAAGATGAAACAGTATTGTTGCATCTGCTCTGTTTCATATGATCTATAATGGAAAGGAGTGGGCTTAGTTCCTGATTTGGTTATCTTGAATTTTCTGTAACTTCATTTTCTTAGTCATGTAACAGATTCTGAAGTAACGGATTCATCAATGGAAGTGCAAACAGAATGTTCACCTTTGGAACCACCATGTGCTGAGTCGGAAGCATATTCTCATGCTTCCAGTGAGGTGACTGATTCAGTAATTGATGACAATGAAGTTCAATCCTATATAAATCGCACCAGAGGTTCCTTACAACATCCTACATCCTATATCCTATACAAACACTAACAATTGTACATTTGCAGGTTCCACTAGATCCTGAGCTAACAACAGCAGTAAAAGTGATCAGAATCTTGATACTTCAAATTCCACTACATCCAGATCTAAGAACATCAGCAAAAGTGATCAAAATCTTGATACTTCCAATTCCACTAGAAGAATAACCAGGTTCTGGCGAAGGTCCTAGACCAGCCTCTTAGAATTAAACGTTTCCTTGCATTTTCAATTACATCGGGACAGTTGACTTTCCTTTCAACTGCATTGTATGCTAACTTTTTTATTGGCAATGGTCCTCTGAGCCTAATCATGCTGTGGATCATTTTCCTGAAAAATGTAAGATTCAGTTCTTGATTGAGTTCCAGTACACTCTGAGGCAATTCTATGGATCATATGGGATTCAATTCTCCATATTTGATTTTGGTCTTTCTACAAAGTTATTTTTGTTCGTGAATCCAACTTGTTTGATATTGAGACATAGTAGTTGTTATTGTTCCGGTTCTCTATCCAAGTCCCTTTAAAAGAAATAACAAGCCTAGCAATAGTCTACGCATTGTTTTCTATGCGAAGATCATGCTGAATACCAGGTTAGAAGTTGCTACAAGGCCTTTGCTTGCCTCCCATTGGCAAAGATCGGTGCATTCTCTGCCTAGGTTTTGGCAATTAAATATTTAATTTTGTGCCTTTCCTCTTCATCTTCCCGCTCTCATACACCCACATTTCCCATTTCAAACTCTACTCCCCACACCCACCCCACCTCCCTTCTTTATTGCTTTATGGTTATTTAAAATCAGATCAGGAAATTCCCACCATTTTACGCTATAGAAATCTTTAAACCTTACTCTTAAATGGCTCAATCTTTCATATTTTCAAAAATGTTTAGGCCCTGTTGAAGAGGAAGACTCAGATTGCAGTCGCCCCTCAGTTCAAAATCCCACTTTAGTTAGTGCTCTTCGTCCTTCTGAATTGGAAGAATTCATCGTATGTATGTCCCATAAGGGTTTTCACCTTACCGAAACTCCCAAGATCAAGTTTTCAATCTCTTTTGAAATTCTCTCTCATTCTTTTTTTCGATTTTCCTACTTGATTCACATTCCTTGCCATTTTCCCATCTGGTTTCTCTTTTTTTTTTGTTTTCTTTTCGAATTTTCCATCTGGGTTGTCATTCTTTTTTGATTTTTCCAACTCATTTCTCTAAATTTGCTGTTTTTTGTTTGCAATTAAACATGTGTCTCCTTTGACTTATCTGACAAAGAGCTATTCTGCGTGGAGGAGCAGGATGTGTTCGATCCTGTGTATTCGTTAATGAAGGAGTTTCCTTGCCTTACTCCTGGCTGTAAGCTCAATCTTGTGGAGTCATTTAGGTCCAATCTCAGTGTGCTGCTCCCTACTGTGGATTCTCTCTGGAGGGTGTCTCAGCAGAAGGATGGAAATGCTGATGAAGAGAAGAATGACAGTGAAGAGGAAGAGTGTTCGCTTGCTGATCGAGTTGCATCATATCGAAATGCTTTCCAAATATACACTTTCTTCCTCATTCACATTGTGCTCATTGAGGAGTCTAAATCTAGTTCTAACAACATTACAAAAGTAAGCTCCTTTCTTTATCTGATAGTGTGTGTGTGTGACTGAGAGAGAGAGAGATGCCTGTAGTATATTCCCAAGTAGTGCAATTTTATGAATTATTGCTTATACTGAATTTACTGTTTTTAGTCAATGCAACTGCATGTTTGAATGTGTCTTCTTGCTGGTAATGGAATATCATAATCCTGCATGTATAGTTGATCTAAAATCGATCAAAGGTTGTTACTCCCTCAGTTTCAATTTGTTTATCTTTGTTTGACTTGGCACAAAGTTTAAGAAAGTAAAGAGTACTTTTGAATTTTGTAGTCTTAAACTAAAACTGTATACTGTACCGAAATGTTCTTTGATTTTCTGGTCACAAACATGATGCCATGCGGGATAATGAAATTAAGGAGTTTTCAAATTAGAAAAGAGGCATTCTTTTTTAAAAAGCCTAAAAAGGAAGGTAAGAAAAACAAATTAAAACAAAAGCCTCCATCTTTCCTGGGTTTGCCTAATGCACTACCATTAGACTTGATTTTAACCACATTTGTAGGTGGCTTAAACCAACTTACCTTTGTAATTTTGATATCATGGAAGAAATTTCCTCCAAACTGTATCAACTCAGGCCACTTGGATGACCATTTTATGTAAGGAAAGTTGATGAGTTCCTTGTTGGTGTCTTTAAGCACCAAGTATATCACTCTAGTTTATCTTAGATTTGTTTCCTCCATATTTGCATGCATATCTATTTTTCCACAGATTCCAACAAGTAAAGATAGTGATTAATGCAAACACCAAGGCCATAAGAGGTTCATACATGTAATGTCAAGAGGAAAGATGATGAATATAGAAGAAGAGAGGAGGTGGAAGCAGCAAACAAGAACAAAACAAAAACCAACCCAAGCAAATGACACTCAGGTAACTACTCTACTAATTAAATCAAAAAAGGGTGGTAGTTCTAATATGGATGACTCTAGGATTGAACTTAGAGCTCCTACTACCACAGCTCATCAAGCTCCTATGATACAAGGTAACATCAACAACAAGATCAACATGACTACTCAGAATGACACTCAGAATCTGAGTCCAATTTTGATTAAAGATATAGATCCTGATGCTGAAGATTGTTATATTATGAGTCTATGGAGGGGTCTGAATTGGTTCACAGTGATGATGAGGGTAAGGTGAACTCATGCAGGGAAAGGTCTGAATTGTGTTGGGTCTGCTTGAAGTAGCAGATGTACTCATGGTAGCTTGTTTGGTATTCTGTCTAGTTTGCTTCCTTCCTCTAGGGGAAAGACCTTGTTGGTCAGCAACTTCCTGAATCTCTTCATGGAATTCACTGTGAAAAGTAGATCCAAAAGCTTTGATCAAGTATGCACTGGTTTCCTCTTCCTCCTCATAAACCTTGTTTAGTAGTGATCTTAGGAGTATCAAAGACTATAGGCAGATTAGTTTTTGCTTGATTGAGCCTCAGTCTAGCAGCATAGGTTTGTACCACAGTGTAAGGGGCTGGTTCCTGAATCACATCCTTTTTGGGAGGTTGTTGAGCCATTTGATTGTTATGCTCCTTGAGGGGAGGGGGGGTGGGGGTTCAGAGTTCTCTTTTTTTCCTTGCTGATTGTTGGGATTGTACTTGCCATAATTATTAGAGATTTGGGGGAAATCACTCTGATGAAATGAGAAATTTTTACCATAATTCCCATTGCTATGTTGTTGTCTTGATGGATCACCATTCCCCTGTTTTTGTTAGTCTTCTTTGGCTGATCCTGAACCTGTTTAACTGAAGCCTGGGCAACACTATTATGCTCAGTTGCATTGAAATGCAACTGAGGTGAGACACAATTATTATCAGTAACCACAATGTGAGTATTAGAGGTCTTACCAGCCTGCATTTGTCCTAAATTATGCTGCTTTTCCTTCACCTGCACTGTATTATTGATTTCTAAGAGCTTTTTAGAGTTAGTATCCTGACCTGTCTGCATTAATTCTTCCTGCTGGATTGAACTTGTCTTGATCACTTCCTTGGCTACATGTTGTTCTCTTTGTTGTGTGCTCCTGATCTCCTGGTGCTGCTGTGTAATTCCATTGTTTTCCTCTTGGCCTTGCATCTGTTCCTTCACCTGCTTGTTCGCTTGATTCAGAATACCAGTCAGCTCCTCCCCTGTTTCTTGCCAACCTCTTGGATTATTAATGTTGTGCTCCTTGGATTGTACTCCATATGCCATTTTGACTTGTTGTTAGCTTCTTTCAGTTCACTAATGTCTTGTACAGAATTGTTCATGCTTGATTGTGGCCTGAGCTTATCCTGATGATCATCTGCATTTGTTGCCTCTTTGTCCTGCAAGTTAATCGAAATACAAATATCATTTTGATGTTTCTTAGTGAATTTTGATACCTTAGAGGGGTTGGCTTCATCAAGAGGAATCGTTTGGCACAGCCCTTTGTCCCTATTGTTGACCGGAGCTCCGGCGACTTCACCGGACTTTGACCTGCCGGTGATTCCACCATGAAAATGATTAGAAATTTCAGTAAGATGTACTCCTTGGGGAAGACTCCCCAGTGGTTGAAAACTCATTCATCTCCTCAGAAGGTGGTCGAATCTGCATGCGCGTGCCAGGCGATTCCTCCCAAAATCGCCTTGTTGGATCTATCAATTTGAAGGGTGCAATCGCTTGATTTTTGGACTGAAGATAGATCGTGGGATGGAGAATCATGATTCCCTACTGAATTAACTCGAATCATTCCAGATTTTTCTAGGGAAATAATTTTACGTGCCCAGTCCAACGCTTGCTCTGAAATCGCGACATGGATCGCTTTAGTTCTTTGCAATTTTGAAGAGTTATCGGATGAATCTGAGGATGCGCCTGGTTGGGTTTTGTTCGTATTCGAATTCTGCATCAAATGGCTTTGGTCCGGCAGCCGGAGCTGCTCCACCGACGGCTCTGTTGCCATTCCAGTAAAACTGCCCAGTCGGTTGTCTCTAGAGATAATTTTTAGAGAGAGAAATAATTAGGGAAATGAGGATGCGATGGGGTTTTGGCATTAAGGTTTAGGGTTTAGGGTTTAATGTTAAAGGTTTGGGGTTTAGGGTTTATGGTTTATGGTTAAGGGGTTAGGATTTACAGTTTAGGCCCTAAGTTTTAGAGTTCATAATTTTTTATGTCCTAAGGTTTAGGGTTTAGCGTTTAGGCCCAAAGGCTTAGGGTTTTGGGTATATGATTTATGGTTTTGGGTTTAGGCCCTAAGACTTAGAGTTTAAGATTTAAATTTTAGGCCTTAATGTATAAGGTTTAGAGTCTAGGGTTTAGGGTTGGGTACATGGTTTAGGGTTTAGGCCCTAAGGTTTAGGATTTAGGGTTTAGATATTAGGTCCTAAGTTTAGGTTTTAGGATTTCTGGTTTAGGCCCTAAGGTTTAGATCCTAAGATTTATGGTTTATGGTTTATGGTTTAGAATTTAGGTTTAAGAGTTTAGGCCCTAAGATTTAGAGTTTATGGTTTATGGTTTAGGATTTAGGCCACAAGGTTTAAGTTTTAGGTCCTAAGGTTTAGGTTTAGGGCATAAGGCTTAGGGTTTTGGATTTATGGTTTATGTTTTAGGGTTTGCGCCCCAAGGAAGGTTTAGGATCCTACCCTAAGTTTTAAGGTTTAGGGTTTAGGCCCTAAGAGGTTAAACGTTTAGGTCAAAGGTTTAGGTTTTATGAATTAGAGCTTAGGGTTAGGCCCAAAGGTTTAGGCCCTAAGGTTTAAGGTTTAGAGATTAGAGTTTAGGGTTAGGCCCGAAGGTTTAGGGTTTATGACTTGAAGTTTTTTTTTAGTGACCCTTGAGGTGGGTCATGGATTGAGCAACACCCCCAGACCTTATCATTAATAAAACAAAAACAAGGGAAATACAAGGAGGGGACATAAACCTTACCTCCGATCCTATGGTGAAACATAAGTCGGCTATCCTACTAAGGACGGCCAACTCATCCCCGATACTAGAAAAGAAACCTAGATCAACTATGCACCTAGAAGAGAGGACTCCTCTCAATACAAGTAATCTAGGAAAGCGATAAATGAGGGAGACTCTCCCTTTACAAAGTATGAAGAAAAACCAAGAAAAAAACAAAAGGGCATCTTCACATGAACCATATGCAAAGCTGTCGGGTCAAGGTGGTTCTCTGATCTTCTTCATCTTTCTTCTTCTAAAATTTGGCATCTCACTCTTGTCCAGCATGTAGTATCCTCTAGCTTCTTTTGGTAGCTGGTGGACATGGAAGTAATGTTGAGGGACTTCACTGTTATGCATAGTTTTAAATAAAACATGCTATTAAAGTTAGCCTCTCTAAAGGTGTGATTACAGGAAAATGATTGGAATTGATCACATGCTGCAAATTCCAAGGTAGAGCAGCTTGTTGTTTTATCCAGTGAACGACTAACTCGGAGTCTACTTCCAAAATCACCTGGTTAAAACCATTATTTAGACACCAAGATATATACCCCATTGAGCAGCTTCAATCCATGCGTGGTTGCTGGTACCATGGCCTAGTGGAGTAGCATAAGCATAGATTAAATCACCTTGGGCAAGTCTAGCAATACCACCAGCTCTTATCTTTCCTGGCTTAAATCAACTTACCTTTATAATTTTGATTTCATGGAAGTAATTTCCTGCAAACAGTATCAACTCAGGCCACTTTGATGGCCATCTGATGCACCAAGTATATCACTCTAGGCATATTAGATTTGTTTCCACCATATTTGCATGCACATCTAGTTTTCCACAAGCTCCAACAAGTCAGGATAGTGATTACTGCAAACACCAAGGCCGTAAAGTCCATACATGTAAAGTCAAGAGGAGAGATTATGAATATAGAAGAAGAAAGGAGGCTGAAACAGCAAACAAGAACAAAACCAAAACAACACAATGAAATGACACTCAGGTAACTACTCTACCAATTAATTCTGCTAGTGTTTCAGGTACCAAAGAACAACCATCAAGAACTCACCAGGATCAACAAAAAATGCAAGAAGACCAATGGCAGACACAAAAGAAAAAGAACTTTATAGGCTATCCTCAAAACAATCAGAGGAATCACCAAAACAACCAACAAAATCAGGTTTATAAACCAGTACCACATCAGAATCAGACCAGTAAACAACAAAAAAGTATTGACTCAATGATCCCCACCCCTCAACCCCATGGTAGTGTTGCAGTCCCCACCCCCAGTGTTGACCCTAAGGTTTATCAGGACAATCAGAGCAAGGATGCCAACAATAAGCAAGGTATTGACTCAATGCTTCCCACCCCTCAACCCCATGGTAGTGTTGCTGTCCTCATTCCCAGTGTTGCCCATAAAGTATTTCATAACAAGCAAAGCAAGGATGCCAACAATAAGCAAGGTATTGACTCAATGCTCCATCAACCCCACCCTATTAATAATTGTGTTGTTTTATCTGGATCTGAGAAGTTTGGAAGTGGGAAAGGGGGCAACCTGCTCATCACTCTTGTAGTAAAGAAGTTTCACATCTCCATGTTTCTACACGCCTCTTAAGAAAAACAACTAAATATTGAAATTCTTTGTTTTTGCATGAAAAACTGGATTATTAGCAATAGAAATTGCAGCTTGGTTATCAATAAAAACCTCAGTCCCTTCTTTTTGCTCCATATTCATATCACACATAATTTTTCTCAACCATAGTGCTTAATTCACAGCTGCTGCTGCTGCAACAATAATTTGCCTGGGCTGTTGATTGTAGTAATATCTTTATTCTTGGATACCAAGAGAAAGCTCCTGATTCAAGAATGAAACAGAAACCTGAAGTACTCTTCATATCAGGTGCACTACCCCAATCACTACCGGGGAATCCGTTAAGTCTAAACTTCTGACTTCTGTTAAACTTACCACCATAGTTGATAGTTCTCGTGATGTATCTGACAATTCTTTTAGCTTCTCTAAAGTGTAAATCACTTGCACAATGCATGAACCGAGACAAAAACTCACTGCATATAGAATATTAGGCCTTGCAGTCAAATACATCAAGCAGCCAATAAGACTTCTATAATATGCCTCCTTTTCTGTTCCGTCATCTTTGGAAAACTTTTCCTTTTGGTTCATTGGAGTACTCATAACTTTGCAGTCTGCCATATGAAACTTCTTTAGGATTTCTTGAGCATATTTTCTCTGGCAAATAAACACACTGTCTTCGTTTTGTTTGATCTCCACTCCAAGAAAGTACACCATCAGTCCAAGGTCTGTCATTTCAAAGACCTTCATAATTTCCAACTTGAAGTCCTTGATTAGGAAAACCTTACTTCCTGTGACAAAGCGATCGTCAACATACAAAGAAATAATAAGTATGTCTGCACTTGAACACTTAATATAAAGTGTAGACTCAGATAGGCTCTTCTTGAAGCCTAAACTTAGCAAATGATCGTCAATCTTGCTATACCAAGCTCTTGGTGCTTGCTTTAAACCATAGAGAGATCTTTAGCAAACAAACCTTATTTTCTTGCCCCTTGACAACAAAACCATCTGGTTGCTCAACATAAATCCCCTCTAGGAGAAGACCATTGAGAAAGGCCGACTTAACATCAAGTTGATAAACTTTCCAACCTTTTTCCACTGCAATGACTAGTAGCAATCTGATTGTGTCAAGTTGAGCAACTGGAGTGAAAGTTCTGAGTAGTCTACTCCAAAGATTTGAGCGTAACCTTTCACTACAATCCTCGCTTTGTGTTTGTTGATGAAGCCATTATTAGCATTTATCTTTGTCCTGAAGACCCATTTTACACCAATGATCTTTCTGTCTAGAGATTTCTCAACAAACACCCAGATTTGATTTTTTCCGATCATCATCATCTCCTCCTTCATTGTTGCCACCGATTTGTCATCCACTTTTTCTTCCTCATAGCTTGCGGGCTCACAAATTGCAGTATTACATATCCGATAGATATTAGAGATCAATCGCATGCCTTTAACAGAAGGATCATCTAGTAGATCTTTTGGATCTAATAGACTGTCAACCGGTGGATTGTTTTCAGGCTTCTCCCAATTCCACTGTTGGTCCTCAATGAAGTGGACATCTCTACTTACAACAATTTTCTCCATTTGAGGTTCATAGACCTTTATGTTGCTCGGACTCTTCAAAAATGCCAACTGGTGCGTGTCAGATTCGCCAAAAGTAGTGTATTTTTGAAGAATTCGAGACGGGTGCGGCATCAAAAGTGAAGAGTCCGCGCAACTAAGAATTTAGACCTTATATGCTTTGGAGAAAACATTGTAGCCTATAACGATTCTAGGAATTGCCTTCTTATCAAGCTTATCTCTTTTAACCTGTGGTATATAAGCGAAACACAAGTAGCCGAAAATTCTGAAAAATTGCAATGAGGGTTTATGACCATACCATGCTTCATATGGTGTTTTATCCTTTACAGATCTAGAAGGAAGTTTGTTTTGCAAAAAAAGCAACAGTGCTGGCTACCTCTGCCCAGAACCTTTTTGGTAGATGTTTCTTATGTAGCATGCAGCTAGTCATCTCCATTATAGTTCTGTTTTTCTGCTCACTAATTCCATTTTGTTGTGGAGTATAAGGGACTGTTAGCTGATGTTCTATACCAGCTTTGTCACAAAGTAATTTGAACTGATTTGAAGTGTACTCCTTCCCATTATCAGACCTAAAGTTTGAATTTTGCAGCCACTTTGATTTTCCATCTTTTCCTTAAAATTCCAAAACACATCAGCTACCTCTGACTTGAATTTTAAGAAAAAAAATCCAGGCCAGTCTTGTTTTACCATCAATACAATGTAGTAAAGACTACCATTTAAATCCTTTGTAGCTCAAACTCACGTACTAAATTTAACACTTGCATCCCTCGAATTCTTTCATCTCCTTAAAACTCAGTCTTGAGATAATACCATACCTCTTTTGCTGACATCAGATCTTTGTTGATGATATCCCAGCAAGATTGAAAAACCTCCCAATCATACCATCAGGACCAGCTGTAGAGTTGGGGTTCATGGAAAAACTACACATTTCGATTCTTCCATAGTTGGTATAGCTTGAAGAGTATTGTTTTGAATCATTCTAGGAATGCAATTTAGAGCCTCTTCATGAATAAACTTCTCACCAGTAAAGATATTCTGAAAATAATCACTGGCAGCTTTAGCAATATCTTCCTCACCCTGAACCCAATCACCTTGATCATTTTGAATCTTATGGATGTGAAGCTTCCTTCTCCTGCCTCTTATCAAAGTGTGAAAATAAGCAGAGTTCATATCTCCTCCTTGAACCGTTGTAATTGAGTTTTCAGCATTTAATTGCATGAAGAGAAGTTTTGGATTCTTCAGTGTTCCTGTAAATATGCTCTTCTTCAACAATTTTAACCTTTTCCTCATAATCTTTGACATTAGCATGAATATCACCAAATTCCTTCTCGACAGTTACTAGGGGTTGCTGAAAGTCTTTTCTTTTTTTGGTGGAAGAACCACTATGATTGCCCTCCATAGATCTTTATTCCAGCACTCACAATATCCAGGGATGAGTGATGATCAGCCTAACAATTTAGGAACTTAAAGTATCTGATAGGTATATGCTGAATTTCATTCATTTCCATCAGAAGGGGATAGTGATCAAATCCTACAGAGGGTAGATGATTGATAGATGTGTGGGGCGTGATCTCCAACCATTTATCATTCACCATAGCTCTGTCCAGACTCTTCCAAATTCTGAAATTAATGCCTCTTTGGTTGGACCAAGTGAATTTTTGTCCATTAGAGCCAAGGTTCATAAGCCCACAAGCTTCAATTACTCCAATGAATTCAAAACTTTTGCTCATATGATAGGGAAATTGTCATGACCCAGGGGTACCCCCTAGATATAACAAGGCATACTCCCCGAGAGGCCTCATAAAAACCACTTAGCTTTCATAGCATAAGATAATAGAAATGAGCAGAGATTTAAAATATTTTCAACAACTTCAAAGTTTCATAACAAAAGTAGAAGTCTGTTACACTTTGTCTCAAAATCATCTAAAACATGAATATCTTAGGACACAACCCATACAACAATGTTCAAAACATAAAATGAAAGATCATAAGGAAATGGTGGATATATCCTCGAATGCTATGAGGACCCACAAATCTTTAAGTCTTGCCTCTACTAAGATCCTAGCCACGGGGGTGAGAGTCGAGATCGCCGGACCCTACATTTGGATAAGAAATGTAGGCAAGAGTATGCGTTAGTACAAACTTGTACTAAATATGATAGCTTGCAAAAACATCAACATAAGCATAAGAGTTAAACAACATAAGTCATAAACCATGATCAACACAAGTGAATCTCATCTTAAAACATACTTACGATACTTCCTTGAAGAACCTTGTTTCATCATAAGGCTAACTTGATGTGAGAAGTAGTCAATTGTTAGTTGTTCTCATTATCCATGGAAGGCACGTCATCTTGCCGATCCAAGCTAAGCCATTGTCCATGGAAGAGCACATCATCATGCCCATCCAAGCTACTATGGAAAGGTATCATCTCCTTACCAATCCAAGCTACCATGAAAATGTATCATCTCCTTACCAATTCAAGCTACCATGAAGGGGTATCATCTCCTTACCACTTCAAGCTACCATGAAGAGGAATCTCATTACCAATTAAAGCTAACCATGAAAAGGTATCATCTCCTAACCAATTCAAGCTACCATGAAGGGATATCATCTTCTTACCACTTCAAGCTACCATGAAGGGGTGTCATCTCCTTACCACTTCAAACTACCATGAAGAGGAATCTCATTATCAATTCAAGCTATCCATGGAGGTATCACATTACCAATCCAAGCTATCTATGGAAAGGTATCACATTACCAATCCAAGCTATCCATGGAAAGGTATCACATTACCCATCCAAGGTCTTATTACCATAACTCGTAAGTTCTTAGATTCATTTTGTGAACACCTCACAATGTACCCCATAAAGGTAATGCCTCCAAATCATCAATGCAAACACTACAACCGCCAACTCCAAGTCATGAGTAGGGTAGTTCTTCTCGTTAATCTTCAACTGCCTCGGAGCGTAAGCTATCACCTTCCCCTTTGGCATCAATACACAACCAAGACCAATCCGGGAAGCTTCATAATATACAATAAAACCCTCTCCCTCCATGAGTAGAGTTAAAATCGGAGTAGTAGTCAATAAAGTCATGAGCTTTTGGAAACTCACCTCACGCTGGAAAGTCACTTCCTTCTGGGTCAATCTAGTTAATGGGGATGCGATGGATAAGAACCCTTCTACAAATCGTCGATAATAACCTGCAAGGCCTAAGAAACCCTGAATCTCAGTAACTGAAGCAGGTCTAACCCAATCTTGAACTGCCTCTATCTTCTTAGGATCCACCATAATACCTTCCTTGGACAGTACATGTCCCAAGAATGCTACCGAACTAAGCCAAAACTCACACTTTGAAAACTTTGCATAGAGCTTCTTCTCCTTCAGAATCCCAAGCACAATCCTCAAATGATGCTTGTATTCCTCCTTACTACGGGAGTTTATCAAATATCATCTATGAAGACAATAAAAAAGGAATCCAAGTACGGTCTGAACACTCTATTCATCAAGTCCATAAAAGATGCTAGGGTGTTAGTCAACCGAAAAGACATCACCAAAAGCTCATAGTGGCCATAACGTGTCCGAAAAGTTGTCTTAGGGATATCCTCCGCCCTAACCTTCAACTGATGATAACCGGATCTCAAGTCAATCTTAGAGAAAACTGAAATACCTGCAGCTGATCAAATAAATCATCAATGCGAGGTATCAGGTACTTATTTCTGATGGTAACCTTGTTTAACTATCGATAGTCTATATAACATACGCATGGATCCATCTTTCTTTTTTCACAAATAACATTGGAGCACCCCAGGGAGATACACTCGGTCTTATAAAGTCCTTGCTCAACAAATCCTGCAACTGTTCCTTCAACTCTTTCAATTCGGTCGGTGCCATACGATAAGGAGGAATGGAAATAGGCTGAGTACCTGGTTCTACGTCAATACAAAAATCAATATCATGATCAGGCGGAAGACCTGGTAAATCTATTGAAAATACCTCCAAAAATTCACTCTCCACCGGAATAGACTCAAGCAGAGGAGTCAAAACACTAGTATCTCGAATGTGCGCTAAGTAAGCCAAACATCCTCTCTCTACCAAGTGACGAGCCTTAAGAAATGATATCACCCCTTTAGGAGGGTGACAAAGAGAACCTCTCCATTCTACTATAGGAATTACATACATAGCTAATGCTTGTCTTGGCATGACAATTTAAAATTGCGTGATGAGAAGATAACCAATCCATACCAAGAATCACATCAAAATCTACCATATCGAATACTTTTAAGTTTGCGTGAATGTCATCCCATCAAGGAAACTATACATAGTTGATACACCCGATCTACCACTAGAGAATCCCCAACACGAGTAGAAACATGTACAGACAAATCAAGAGAGTCACATAATATATCCAGACTCGAAGCAAGATATGTGGACACATAAGAATAAGTAGATCTTGTACAGTAGTTGGTCGATGACAAACCAGAACTATACCTGTGATAACAACATTTGAAGTCTCAGCCTTTGGCCTACCTGGAAAAGCATAACAGTGAGAACGACCGCCCTCAGATTTTGAACCTCCACGATCACCACCTCGACCAGTAGGAGAACCACCTCTGCCACTCTGTACACCTCCCCTAGTTGGAGGTTGTGCAGCCATGAAAGTCAAAGCCTGAGAACCCTGATGCAAGCCACCACGTTTGGTCCTAGGGCAATCTCTCACAAAGTGTCCCATATCACCACACTCAAAACAACCCCTACGACACGTAGGCTGATGAGGGGAACCTGAATGTCCTCCACGGCCTACGTGTCTCGATGAACCCTGTGAAGTATGCACCGAACTTGAAGAACTATGCCCAGCGTAACTAGCCTCAGACGCTGATATAGCAGCATAAATGGGTCTGCTAAACTGAGAGTGATAATGTAACACCCCAATTTTTTTTTGAACTAAGACCTGAACCATCCTTCGTTGTAAGTAGGATTTTACCGAGGAATTTAAAATTTCTTAAGTATTAAGGTCAGGTAACTAGATATAGCACCTTGAGTTCCAAAAAGAGTTAAAGAGAATTCATTCAAGTCATTTCTATGTTCTTCTAAGTTTTGGGTCAACTTAAAATGACCATAACCTTCAGTACATGATGATTTAGGTGGCCCATGAAATATCTAATGAAAGGTCTTGGAATCCTCTTTCCAACGCCACCGAGTTTGCTAATTTTCAAGCTCGTATGAGGGAGATATGCCCATTTGAAGTCGGGCTGTCCAATTAAGGAAAACTACCCGAAAATATGAGGGGCATTTTGGTCTTTTCCTTACCGAATCGGATTAAAGCATTTTTAGTAAGGTTTTAGGAGTACAAACTAATTAGAATTAGTTTCATTCATCCCAAAAGCATTTAGGGTTTTAGAGAGAAGATTCAAGAGGAGAAAAAGTTCAAAGTTTCAAGCGTTCGTTCAAGAAATTCAAGATTTAGCCAAGAACCTAGTTCTTTGAGGTATGTAAGCTTCCATAGTGTTGGATTTTGTAACACCCCATATTCTACGTGTACTAGTTCTATTTATATGACGCTTATAAATTGCCTTGTGGTATAGTTATGGACTCGGTTTCCTATGCGACTAGTGACAATAGAATAGGTTTAAAGTTGCAATATGCCATGCCTTCCAACACATATATGACTAAGTGAACTCAAAAACAATTCGAACTTGGGATAGTAAAAGGTGGCATTCGATGTAAAAGTCAAAGTGGTCAAGTGCGTATTAGTGCTACAGTCTTGTAAAGAAACTAAGATTGAGAAAATGGTGTAAAATAAGTGAGGTGCTAGTAGGTGACAAGTAGGTGATGCACCTACTTAGAATTAGTGGACTGCATTTTAAGTGAAAAGGCCAAATAGGTGATGCACCTACTTAGAATTAGTGGACTGGATTTTAAGTTAAAAGGGGCAAGTAGGTGATGCACCTACTTAGAATAAGTGGATTGCATTTAAGTGAAAAGAGCAAGTAGTTGATGCACCTACTTAAAAACTTGTGGTAGAAATTAAGGAGGTGATGCACTTGCTTGCTTAAAAGTAAAGGACCATATTATTTCTCCAATTTATTAAGTGAAAACGTCCAAAAGGGACCTCTAAAGCACTCAAGCTTATCACATCTCCTTCATCACTTATTCTCCAGAAAATTGCTCCCAAGGAAAGCTATAGACCAAGAGTTTTGGTCTATAGCTTCACCATTAAAATCTGAAGCAAACCCTTTGTTTTTAAAGTACAAGTTAGTAGAACATATCCCATCTTAAGTTAGAACTCAAGTGAATAATCTGATTTAACATGTTAAGGGGGGAGAGGACAACCTAAACCTTGAAGAATCCAAGTCTTAGCAAGTGAGGTTTCTGTCCAGCAAGGTAAGCTATGAAAATTTTCATCCCTCTCTTGTTCTTGCATTGTTTGTAAAAAAAATTATGTGTTAATGAACTAAGGAGTGTTGTCTCTATATGGTATGAGCTTGATAAATGTTCAGGAAGGAGGTGCTGGTTGGGACAACCATGGAGTGCAGTCCCCTTAAATTTTGATTGTGAGCTCGTTTTGAGCATCTTAAATGTAATGTTAGTTGGAACTCACGGGATGTTGATCGGAAGCCGTATGTTCATATTGCAATTTCCACATTGTGATTCTTAGGGACTATTTTGTGTATCATAAAATAAGGGGGTGTGGCTGGATATGTGCAGAGAAGTGATGGGAACTGGTTATAGGATAGAGCATTGAAAGTGTAGTGATACACCACTTAATTGAGTGTTGCATGAGCTTACTTCCTCCCATCCCTTTGCATATTGATTTCCAAACGTTATGAAGCCTGAGGAGTTTTGGAGGACCATATAAGAAGGTTGTATAGTACATGAAATTTTTTTTAGAGGAGAATGGGTGGGAAGAACACACTTGATGGGATCAATTATAGACTCACTGCCAATTACTGTTTTGGTCTGATCAAGTAGCCAAAACTTGTTTATCAGCTACTAATGCTAGTTTTATTATTTACTCCATTGTAGATAAATAATCTGAAAGGAAGACGGTTAACTCATTGTAATATCCAAAGTTGTGCAGCAAGGTATGTAAGGCTATTCGATTTCCTATTTCTTTGGCATGAATCCAACACTTGTAAGCTTTCTAAGTGCCCTTGGTAGTGACTAATCCATAGTTGCAGTTCCTACTCTTTAGAGCATTAAAGTGAGTACTCTAATATGAGTTTATTACTAATGTGTGTGTTGTAACTACCAAGTATTAGTATGCAATGTTTAAATGTGTTTCATCGTCAAAGTACTCTTGGCACATATTCCCCTTATATAAATCAAAGTGAATTTCAGCTTCAGAAGGTTACTAAATGACTGGGAGATAGGGAGAGTAGCCGAGATGCTACAAACTCTAGATGATTTCAAGGGCACAAATCTGGAAGTTGATGTAATGATTTGGAAACACAATCATGATGGTATGTTGTCAGTCAGCAGATTGTACAATAGGAAAGTGAAGGAACTTCCAGGGGAAATCTCTGGACCATGGAGTAAGGTATGGAAAAATAAAGTGCCAACTAAAGTGCGGTGTTTCTCATGGCTAGTGGCTAGAAGGGCATGCTTAACTCATGAGAAGCTGCAAAGAAGAGGCTTTGAAATAGCTTCCTGGTGTTCACTGTGTAATGAGACAAATGAGACTAATAGCCATCTATTCCTCCATTGCAAAGTCACTGCTCAATTATGGGCCATTTTTCTTAGCAGAACACACACAAACTGGACAATGCCAGAACACACTGCAGACC
>JAJOOH010014111.1:0-12082 GCA_029582605.1 Solanum gracilifrons | reverse complement strand
GAGTGAGAGAGCGAGATCTGGGAGAGTGGCGAGCGAGATCTAGGAGAGTGGCGAGCGAGATCTGGGAGAGGGGAGAGAGGGGAACGAAAATATATGTATATATACAATTTTCTCTCGCTTTATACAAACACAAACGTACTTTATACACTTAGGTTTGTATAAAAAACGAGAGAAGTGGGGGAGAGAACGAGAGTGGCGAGCGAGATTTACCAGGAGAGAGGTGAAATAACAATAGTTTGCTATGAGGTACAATTAAATCAAACTATATTTATAGCATTTAATTTGAATTAATAGTTTGCTATTATATACAATTTTCCCTTTAAAATACAACGAAATTATTTATCATTAAATCATTTTTAGATGGGCCTATCTAAAATCTTGTTGACGTTTCGAAAATTGGCCCAATAACAAGAAAATGGGTTTTTTAATAAGGCCTTTAAAGCTGGTTTCGGCCCTTTTTAAAAATAAATAAATTGTGTAGGCTGATTTACGGAAATATCCTTTTTTAAAAGTTGTCATTTAGATTTTGCTCTTATTTTTAAAAGTTGACCAAATATACTTTTAACAGTTTATCGTAAAACATTAAACTCGAGTTTAATGTTTGTTCATACATTTCTCAATATTACAAACAAAATAGTGTGCTATTGTCTAAGTTTTTCAATAACTAACAAAATTTTAGATAATGATTTTTTAAGGTTTTGTCATAAGATTTTTAGGTTGCTCGAAATGAATTTATAGATCGTGATCCAAATCCAAAAGGTCTATAAATAGCAAGAAATATTAAAAGAAAAAAGAGTCATTTTTTTACTATAAGAAAAGGTCCATAGGTTGAAGGCCTTGACTATATGGCCCATCTAAGATTGGGCTTAATTAGTATGTTGTGAAAAAAAGACAACATAAGAGAATTTTATGGGAGACTGATTATTTTGTAAAAACTTTACGAGGTATTCTATTAAGACATCGTTATTTAATTTTTACCTAATTTTAGAGTTTTTTGCACTTTTACTGTGAAACTACTTAGATATACGATGTTTGAAAGTGTAACCTTAGACAACATATGATCGATGTTCAGGCATTTCTGATTGAGTTTTAGTCATATGTGCATGAACTTTAGGTGAAAATAACTAAATTTAGCGACGTATGATTGAAATTGAGGGAAAAATTTATCAAACTTTAGACGAAATTGACTAAATTTAAACCATATGGGTTTGGACTTTAGCTTTATGAACATACGCCACATATTTGGTGTTGTACTGAAGTGTATATACTTGCAAAATTTTACGCATTACAACTATGACTTAAATGATAATCCCTAGATTCAGTATATATACACTTAGGCCGATAATTATACTTGAGATTTGAATTTATTAAATTAAAACACTAGTTAAATCTTGGGTCACTAAACAATTCATTTCACCTCAATTTGTTCTAAAGATGGAAAGTGGAAGGTACCCAAAAAAGTGGAATTTCACTATGCGAATTTTGATTAATTAAAGTTCAAAACAAGTATCGAATATCATGTAGAGAATTAAAATAAATGAAAAGGCGGTGTAGGAAAATAAAATCCTACGTTGTTTGTATGTGTAGAAGTTAAACTTAAGAATTTATGTGTGACATCAACCAATTTGAAAACATTTAATAGCATCTCTTCTCAAATTAAACACAATTACACGTATCAATTTAGACCTTAATCCTCTCGATCCGCCCAATCTGTCTGTCACGATCCAATCCACCGGGTCGTGCGGGCACCCACTCTAACGTCTAAGTAGGAGAACCCTCATATCCCAATAGTTAAAACATGCGAAAAATTAACGAAAAACAGAGATAAACGAAATCATAGGATTTTCATAAATAAAACTTTTTAACAATTTAGAGCTAAAACTTGTAAAGTAACTACCACCCCCAAGAATCTAGTCTAAACAGGTACAAGAGCTACTAAGAGTACGAACTAGGCATAATAATAAAAGACACAGCTCTCACCATGCGAAAGGAAAAGTAGAAGCTGCTTGAGAATTCTTCATCTTCAGCTAATGGAACATAACCAACCTGCATCCAAATTACGTCAAAAGACATAGCAAGAGTAGTGTCAATACAAATCACACGTACTGGTAGGCATCATCGGTCAACCCGACGACCACCACATAACATAAGAAAACAACTGACAAGAACCTGCAATAAACCACTCACTTCTCCACCTTTACCCTCTCTTGAGAACCTCAGAATTACACTAGTACTCTAACTACTAACTACCCTCTCGGTCAACCTATTTACTAGGTTCTTGATCATAGTCGAACCATTCTAACACATAGAAAGTCTTCAAATACAACTACAAGCATTCCAACTAACCGATCACGCCATACCCTTACTTCATCTTCATATATTACCCAGCCATGGCCACATAGTACATTAGGTCAAGCTTTCTAACCACTAAACACAATTTATTTTCTCCAAAATGAAATCCACATAAGCACTTACATCACGTACACTACCCTCACTCCTCGCCATTACAACACACAACACCCTTTACTCGGACATTAACAATTCTTAAACCGTTGACTCCTCACCTACCGTATCACATCCCGATTAGTTTTGCCCCTTACGGTTCACTCAACTTTAAGGTACATATCAAGTTTACTCAACATAGAAAAATAATCAAACATTAGTCCTCATAACCATATAACAACTCCGGAAAATACAATACTAATTATCATTACGAACAAGGTACAGTTTCACAATCCTCAAGGCATAAATTATGTCAAATCATTGGTCCTCTGAGGGAACCCAAACCCAAACAGTTAGCATATCGAAACGTGGTACCCGATCCAATGATTATGCCGGAACGTGGCAATCGATCCCATAATTCTGCCAAAACGTGGCAACCGATCCAAGTTAGTGTGTCGGAACGCAACACCAGATCCATTCAACAAGCCACAATCACAATAATACACCTCGAAAACTAGTAAGTTGAACTAGAGAGTTCTAAAGCCTTTCGTAAGAGTTTTAGAGTGTGGTAGGAGAATTAAAACTCATAGAAATGGCTCTCATACTTAGAATGAAGGCTTAAGGGTTAGGGCGTCAAGGTACGACTCCCCAAGGACCACCCAAGGGGTCCTTGAGGAGGACCTCAAAACAGCCCTAAAATCTGTCAAATTTTAGCAACTCGCGCTTCCCATCTATTGGCCGTGAGTGGACCCATGCCCCTTGGGTTGGGGTCGTGGGTCAAGGCCTGACTTGACCTGCACCTCTAAGCCACAGTCCAGCACCTACGAAGGTGCATTATGGAGCGTGGACCCACCCATGGTCCGTGGGTGGGTGGTTCGTGAGTAGGAGCAGTTTTCCAAGTTTAGTTTTTAAGTTAGGGTTTAGGGGGTTAATTAGAAATTACATAGGGGTTAAGGGAGGTCGGTTAGTTAGTTATTAAACCACATATATAAGCTAAATAGGCCCCTAAAACTAAGTCATTAACTCATTCATCTAAAGACCCCAACTCCCTCTCAAATAATTCTATAATTAGAACTCCATAAAAAAACAAGATCAAAGGTGAAGTCTAGGGTTCAAGGGGCTGCCTTTTCTCCTCAAATTTGTGGTGAATCTTCAATAATGTAGTTTAGTTTCTTCATATATGGGTTCTTCCACCCACAGAGCCCCCTAGGTTTCCCCCAATTTTGAAGAAAACCCCCAATCTAGGCTAGGGTTTCTTCTAAAGTGTGGGTAGTGTTTGAGTTTAATTCCAATTGGTTGGATAATACTCAATTATGATTGTTTTACTATTGGATCATGATGTATTAATGAATTTATGTGATTTCTATGGTTAACCCTAGTTTATTTGATGAATTTGCTATTTTGTGAGTTTATGCCATAAGAGGTGAAATTGAAGAAATTAAATTTGATCTTCCTAAATCAATGTCATGTGTAGTAATTGTTCAAGGTTAGAATCATATAGATATGAATCAAATTAGACTATAGTTCAAATGATGGATCTTGACTAGTAAAGCTAAAGTTAAATCTTTATGATGAATTATACCTAGAATCACCTAGTAATGAAGAATATGATTAGAATACCTTGAAATATAGGTATGAATGTTGATTGTAGAAGTGAATCTTTGAGAATAGGGCTTGTAGTCATGAATGTTGATCACTAGGGCTTGAGAGTAAAGCTAATATGATGAACTATAGATGCCAAGGCTTTGAGAGTAAAATCTACATGTGAATAGAAGGCTAATGGATAGAATTGTGATGAAAGACCCTTATCTACCTAACTCACCTTATGAATAATAGATGGTAGGAAGTGATAGAATCACTTGATTCATGATGATATCCTTGTCTAATGTAGAATTCTAGACATGATATTAGGCATAAGTATGAACTTGACATGAAAGGGGGTTCTCACCTTGTGATGGTCCTAGGGTTTTGAGGGTAAATTCAATAAGATGAATTATGTATGTTAAGGCTCCAATAGTGAAGCTTATAAGATAATGATAGACTATTAGATAGAATAATTATGATAAAACCTTACCACCTAACTTACCTCATGAAGGATTGGATGCATAAAGTGATAGAATCACATGGGTTAGGAGGACATTCATGCTTAGTGCTTCAACCCTAGGTGGGATGATGAAATGTAAGAATTGAACCTCAAGAAGGAGAAGTATGAGATTTGGCTTGTAGTAATTGAACTACTTGAATTGTGAATATATCCATGTTTAATGTATTCATTCTAGTTGTGTTGATCTAATATGAGTTTTGACCTTAAAAAGGGGCAAGACATGGTAGTGTGCATGTTGTATAAAGTTTAGTACATGTTTTAGAGACACTTTGAGAGTAAAGTGAATGTGCTCATGACCTAGTTGTAGCGTTGTTGAAAGGTTAATTCAATATATACATGTAGGCATGAATATTATGATAAAATGTGAAAGGTTGTCACATATAGTGATTCTAAGGGTTGAAGACTATCTCCCCTAATGAATCTATGAGCTTTAGTATGAGTTATGTGGATTGAGTGTCAAGACACTCTTCCACAAATATGAACTTAAGTCAAGACTTAATGTTAACTCAATAGGACTTGATGCCTAGCACCGAGTGGATATTAATATGAGATGGAAGCCCTCACGTCAATAGAGGCCGAGTTTCTAATAGAAATCTCTTGAGATGGGAGCTCTCACGTTAGTAGAGGCTGGGTTCCTGAAGCAATCTCGTGGGATGGAAGCCCTCACGATAGTAGAGGTCGGGTTTCTAGAAGCAATCCCCTTAGCCCATAAACTATGTGCCTTCGTAGGTTACTTAGCTTTTGGATTCACCCAAGCTAAGAGTTTGGTTCTACCTTAGGCAAGTAGGACAACCCCCTTTCGCTATGGGGTAGACACCAGATTCCATGATTTAGCTCGCATGGTCTATGTTTGTTAAGGCTTATGTCTCAAATAGTGTAGTAGTATGAACAAAAATAGTAGTTATGAACTATGGGTACTTAAGAAGCCTTTCTTGATGTGGGTAAGAGTATGAGATCTTACTTATGCATTGCACAAGTATGTTTTAAAGGTATCTATGGTGTGTTCCTTTTATGTTATGGTGACCTATGAGATATATATGCTAGTGTCTTATGTTTATGGTGTATGTTTGATGGATTGTTGTTATAGTTGCCTTTCATGATATGATTGACTAAAGCCTATAGTTCCATTGTCTATATGAAGTAAGCTAATAATGAGACCGAAGGAGGGTAATTATGACTAGGACGACTTTAACGTTACGCTTAGTGTGAAAGGTAGTATGGGATGTCTTTCATACATTGCACAAGTGTGCTTTGAGGTTACTTTAGAATGGTTTTATTATGGTATAGGTGACTAAGAGTCAAATAATGCTTATATGAATCTTATGTTGGAGACTATGCTTATTATGATTATGATATTGTCTCTTATGCTTATAGTTTATGTTTCATGAAGTATTTCATATGATTTTGGATTATGTCTTATATTGACTAACCCCTGTCTTATGCTTTTATGATTATGCTAGCTAACATATTTAGTACATTTTGTACTAACGCATACTTTGCCTACATTCTAATTAAATGTAGGGTTTGGAGACTTGAGTGTTATTTTGGAGATGGGTTTCTAAGGATTTAAGGAGTTGAAGATTTTGGTGAGTCCTCATATCTCCGAGGACAAACCCACCATTTCCTTTATGTCTTTTATTTTCTTGTTGAGGCTATTGTATGGGCTGTGTCCTAAGAGTTTTATTCTAAAAGTTGTATTAGATGGTTTGAGATAAAGTATAGAAAGACTTCCGCTTGCTTTTATGAAAATTATTTCGATTGTAAAGAAATGTTTTAAATTTTCCCGTACTTTTCTATTAACTTATGCTCATGATATGCTAAGGGCTTGCATAAGGCTTTTCGGAGTCTCGTACGCCGTGTTACGTCTAGGGGGTACTCCTGGGTCGTGACACACAATCACAAATCACATTCTCATAATCATACAATCAAGTCATGATTTATGGCATTCATCATTCGTATATTCTCTTTTACAATTAATGTGATCAACAATGCAACATTCGCATACATACATGTATCATAATGAAGCAAGAACAACATATACCACACAATCATGAAATCATACCCATCACAATGAAGTATTCAACGACATATATCACTTAACCATAATTTGGCCAACTTAGCCCTAGTTCGTCACCTAAGGCTCCTTCCTATGATTAAATCATCTTTTGTTCGGTGCACGAAGGCCCGCGCATAACTCCTACCATTGAATTACATTATATCACGTAGTGGCACAGATTTATAACTACACAATTAATAAAACATAGCATACCTGGGCGCCAAGCAGTTTCACAGAGTTTTTGGCTTTGATTATTGTTTTCGAACTTTGTTACGATGATCTTGACCGGAAATCCACCACCCATCGACCTCTTTACGCTCGAAATCTCCTTCTCCTTCCTTCCCAAGCTTAGAGCAGTTTTCTGAGGGTTTCTAGGGTGTTTTACGACTAATTAGGTATTTTAGGAAGAAAGAGGAAATAGGATTTCCCGTTATTTACATTCTATCTCGCCTATCCCGTTCTAGCGCCAACTAACCCCGCCCTGGCGCCGCCGCCCTAGCGGCATGTGGCCCACCCTGGCAGGACAGTGGCCCAGTATTTCTCGAAGTTTTACTTTTCTTAATTAACGACGGTTCGAATCGTTACACCGTCTCAAGGTGAACAACTTCGATTAATAAGTAGAAAGTTTACACAATTTTCAACATATTTACATGATACACAGAGGGTTAACTAAAAAGTGGTAACTTTCAAAAAAAATCATAAAACTACACTTTCGAATTTCTTTAAATAGAATATTAGGAGAAGTTACATAAAGCATAATATTTACCTTCAAACAGATTTATGTCGTAAACATAGATAATCCCTTAATGGTGTCCACTAATTTCTGTTTTAGACATTAATTGATGCTAGTTTCAACCAAACATTAAAACTTTAACAAATGTATACATATTTGACACAAGTTGACAATTATGAAACAATGACATATGACATGTGGATCAAAATAATTCTAAAAATTCATTTCAGAATTAAAAAGACAAGATAGGTGAGAAATTATTTTGATATTTTTTTTGGTTTTGGACTATAACTTTGCCGAGCCGACTAGAATTTCTTTCCACTTTACGATTAATTTTAAAAATATTATTTGAATCCCCGCCCCTTCTCCTAATTCTTCTTCTCCCTCGAAACCTTTCCTCTATCGCTGTTAATCTGAACACCGCCCCCCCCCTCCTCGGCCGCCACCACACAACTTCCTCTCTGTTTTTTTTATTTGGTTTGGTTGGGGGCGGAGGGGGGGTGGGGTGTGTGTTCTTTTGCTTAAGTAATTTTGTTTTCTTGTTTATTTATATCATAACCAAGTGTCCAAGCTAGAAAAAAATAAAATTATTATTTGAATTTATTTTACGCGATCAAAAGCAAATGCAAATTTATTATTTGTGTCTCGTGAGATATTTATTAGGCATATATTTGTTAATATTAAAGTATTTTAATGATCGCCTAAAATAACTAAAATATCTATAAATTAGCCAATATTTATATACGATTCCAATTTTCACAAAATAAAAAATGGTAGAGGCGTAGTTGTTTTGATAGCTTATTGACTTTGCAAGTTTGTTTTTTCTACTTCCCCATTTGTTGTTGACTTCTCCATACGTAAGTAAAAGATGTTCTTGGTCTAGTTACTATCACTAACGAGTCAGAAATTTTATTACGAATATTTAAAAATTATATACTTATAAAAATTAAATTTTAATTTGTATACTTTAAATAACTTTTTTCTTTTATATATAATATAATTTTTTGACAAAATCATTCGACTAATTACTCTTCATTATACATAACTAGTTACTATTATTGACAATAAAGTCAAAATTTCAATAAAGAAACTAAAAATACTATACTTTGAGAATAGAATTTATACTTATCTTATGTTAAAGAGATTCAATAAACATAACTCTATCTGTGATTAAAAAGAAAAAGAAAAACTAAAGACCCCAACCTATTAGTTGATCACTTTCAATTCCATTGTGGTGTGACATAATGATCAGTAAAGTGGACCAAAATCGTAGGAGACTCTAGTTCAAATTTCAATTGAGACAAAAACATTGATCAATTAATTTCTTTATATATGTGTAGTCTTAATTAACAAAGTTACTCGATATGCTAATAGAAAATATCAAGCATTTGATATAGAATAGTCAAGATATCCACACATTGATCCAGAAATTATTATCATAAGAATAGAGTTACTCGATAACCATGTTGACAGAAAATAACAAATACTTGATATAGAATAGTCAAGATGTGCACTCGTTAATCGTGAGACCATCATTATAAAAAAAATAAAGAACACAAAAATACGCAATCACCATCCCCAAATAAATAAATAAAAAGTGCATATAATTGGAAACAAGTGGGGTGGGTGGGTAGATAGTTGCTAGATATATCTCTATATATACACAAGTTCCCATATTGTCATAATTTGCTTCATCATCATCTTCTCCATATCATCTCCACTCCATTAAACCTCATCAATATTTATAAAAATAATAAGAATATATATAAATAATTATTATACAAATACAAATTATAAACATCCGAGAGAAAAATGGGAACAGAGTTTATTGATAATGTTTCTTCATCACATGAATATCATGATCATGAAAAAGAGCTTGATGCTGGTGCCCTCTTTGTTCTTAAATCCAAAGGTAATTAAATTTCTTTATTCTATGTTCAATATTAATAATTACTTCATATTTATATATAGGATTTTTATAATTAGTATATTTCTCCCTTTCTCTTGTTTGTTTTGATTTCTGTTTCCTCTAATCAAGGTTGCAGTGGAATGAATATGATCCTTCAATATTTGATCAAATTGAGTATTGGAATGAAAAAATTGAGTAAAATTCATATATATATATATCCATTTTTAGTCACTTAGTTTTATTTATAATTGAAAAATAATCACTATTATAAAAATTTAAGCTAATGGTGAATGGTGACTGCTATTTCTAAAAATAAAAAAGATTTGATAAGACGTGATTTTCCTCGTAAGAGGTCTTTACTCAAAGTGAATTCAGATTAATTATGATTGCTCTACTAAACTAATAATGGACATGAAGTGAAAACTAAAAAATTAAAAAAAAATTGACTCAATTTTCTTAAGATTTACTATGCATAGTTGGATATTTATTTTCAACCAATCATGTTGTATATACCGACTATTATGTGGTTTAATAATTGTCTTAGAATAGATTGTCTACGTAATTATTTTTCGAATCTTACTATCACAAGATGCTTTGTTGAACTATCCGATTACCCTTATATACACTTTTTCAATTAATAGAAAAATATCACATTATAAGTAAGAAGATTATTTTGAACACTATTTATAGATTCATTCATTTTATTTAGACTTTCATATAATAATAATAATAATAATAATTAAAACAAGATACATGGACTTTAAACCATAATTTCAAACTTTCATACTTTGGGAGTTGGTTGTTTTTTGTCACTTACTTTGATTTCCATATTAGTATGTGTTGTAAGTTCATCAACTATTTATCATTAATTAATTAATTAATGTGTGGAAACTTTAACTAAATTTTGATGGTCATCAAAAATAATTTTTTTACTATTTATTTATTTGGCCAAACTTGTCATTTTCTATGACACAGGCTACGATATATCTGTTGGGGCACACACTCACAACTGGTTATCATTTATAATGTTATTTTAATTAATTATATCATATTTAATTATTATATAATGTCACAGATCAACTGTTTAAAAAAAGATTCGTGGTAAAGTTATTAAAAAACAGATAAATAATGAGAGAATTATTAAATAATAAGAAAAAGAATTAACAACAAGATCACATTAAATCTGTCCGTACATATAAAATGAGATATTTTTTTCTTTTAATTCTTTAGTTTTATTTTCTTTGCTAGAAAAATTCAAATATTATTAAATTTGCTGAAAAACATCACCTACTTCCCACAGTGAAATTAATGTCTTATCAATTTAAATTGTCAAATTTTCAGCCGAATTTTCTGTTTTCTTTTTGTCCTTTTATTAAAAATAAAAATATAAAGTCAATATGCTTGCTAAGTTTAGCTTCAATGCTGACAGAGTCGTCATTCTTGTTTAAAAGGTGTCAATTAACGTTTTTATTTTATTTATATATATTTACTTTTTTATATTTTGAATATTTACAGGATCATGGGTGCATTGTGGTTACCACTTGTCAACTTCAATTGTAGCTCCACCATTATTAAGTCTTCCATTTGCTTTTGCTTCACTTGGATGGTGGGGTGGAATTTTATGTTTGGTGATTGGAGCTCTTGTCACATTCTATTCATATAACCTCTTGTCCATGGTCCTTGAACACCATGCTCACCTAGGTCGTCGCCATCTTCGCTTTCGCGATATGGCCAACGACATTTTAGGTACGTACATAACGAAGTTTTATACACTTTTATACTATCATATCATCTGAAAGTCAAATTATAAGATATAGTACATTTATCCTCTATCCCTTCCTATTATTAATTAAAATAGATGTCTTCAGACTTTGCATGTCTTTTATATTAAAAAAAAAATATGTCTCAATAGGAGAAAGTGCTGACAATTATAAATAGGAAGGGTCCATGTAGTTGGTGTACTGTCATGGTGAAAACATTGAATATTTTGATAGTATTAAAAAAAAAAAAACATTTTGACAAATATGTTACAGGATTTGGCCATATTTTATCTATATAAAGTTGTCAAAATTTATTATATGTATTTTCACCCTATATGTATAGTATCCAAAATTTCATATCCAATATCGTAACCTTTTTGGGTTGCGTGCATCTTCTTCTTTTTTATAGGAGTGGAGATTTTCTTTTTGGGTAGCCACCAAATTTGAAAAGTCATACTAAATAATTAATTTTTTTGATTGAAACACAATTTAAAATTAGATTTTAACTTCTATAGTGACAAGGTCAAAGAATTATAATGTTAATTAAATCATGATTGAAAAAAGATACCACAGTTCGATATACTAAGTTTCTATTATATATAGAGTTTGAAAAATATTGAATCACAAAGGTTTAAAATATATAGTTTTATGATACGTTTCTATAAAAGATTGTTTTGATAGCTCGAATTCATAAAAATATCATATGTGATCGTACGTATATATAGCCTAAAGTCAAACTATTATTTTTGACCCACCTACTGCATTTAGCACAATCTTTTTCTGTTGTCCATAAAAATATAACTTCCTTTTTTCTTTGGGTCCATATAATTGCCACTTGATTCTTTAACACTTAAATAATTTATTTATAGAAAACAACAAAATCTCACTATATATTAAATTGGGAAAAGGCTCAAATATGCCATCGAACTTTCAGAAAAGGCTCATTTATGCCATCCGTTAAAAGTTTGGCTCATTTATGTCATTACCGTTTAAGAAAAGGCTCATTCATGCCATTATTTTTTAACGGTGGTTTTGCAAAACCATTTTTTACACGTGGCCAATTATAATTCGGCCACAT
>JAJOOH010014110.1:0-20444 GCA_029582605.1 Solanum gracilifrons | reverse complement strand
ATATATAATTTTTTCAATTTCTAAATTTCCTCCTTTCTACTTATTCTTTTTTTGTTTATTTATTTTTCATTTCTTATTTCTTAATGATAAAAAAAAAAAAAAAAGTTCAAAAGACGAGTGAAGTGTAGGCTATCTATTTTAGTTTATTATTTATAATCGTGAAAAGATAAATTATATCTTAATTTAAATATTAAAAATTTATATCTATAATACTCAAAATTAAAAATCTGAAATTCACCAAGTTGGCAAAACAATTACTCTTATTTATTTAAAGGAGTTGTTGTTACACATGAATTTTCTAGAAAAGAAGTTAAATGATAAAAATATAATTTATCCAATTATACTTAGAATGTATGTGAGCGAAATATGAAGAAAACTGAAATTATCACCATGTTTCCTCCAGTGATTCCTTTCATATCCTCGAACATATATGAATCACATCATACATAAATAAAGACTCATTAAAATTAATATTTATTTATTTATTTTAGTACTAGAGACGTATACAAATATTTTTTGGGAAAAAATGTTGATGGTTCTTCATTGAAAAATTATAATAACTAGGAAAGGATATAGAAAGTTCTTTATGATTTCAAAATAAATTTTTATAAAAAAAAAAATTAAAAGAAAAACATCTTCAAAGTTTTCTGATGATAATGACAACACAAATTTGTTAAATATGAACTAGATCAAAGTTTCATCACATATATATTTTTCTTTATTAGTATTATTTGTTGTTTTATAAAAAAAATGTTTGTTAATAAATGATATGTTAAAATATTAAGTATGTATAGTTGTCACAATATTTTTTTTTGCTCTCAAATTAATATTTTTTTAAAAACTGATTAAGAATTTTTAAAATTAAGTAATTTTACTGTATTTATTATATGAATAAATTTAAATTACCTATTTAAATAATTATCTAAATTCAATTTTAAATAATTTTTAAAATATAATGTAAAATAGTTTAATAATAACGGTCTAAATTCAAAATACTTTAGAATCAGTAGATATCGACACAATAAAGAAATACTAAAAATCATATGGTTCATAAGTATCGATCCTATTTCACAACAACCCAAGATAGTTACACATTAATGTTGTCGCTTTGATATTTGTTAATTATTATGTTTTAAAAAATTAAACTACATATTTAAATATTATGTTTTAAAAAATTAAATTACATATTTAAAACTACATATTTAAAAAATTAAACTACATATTTAATTATTATGTTTTAAAATAATAAATTACGTAGTTCTATAATGTGTTGATTTTTATCAATTCTTAAGTATTTTGAGTTTTGATTATTGTTATTGAAATATTTTTCAAATTATATTTAAAAACATATTTTTATGTATATTATCAACATGTATTTTAATTGTCTCCTTCGGTAGAAAATTCTATATTAAATGAAAATAATTTTTAAAAAATGTATATCCTAATGGAAAAATCCTTTTGGTCAGAATTGTAAAAGGACATGTTCACACTAAATTAGTTTATTTTTGGACATTTTTTTGGCCATAATTAATGTGTTATTCATGGCATAGTTATAAATGTCTTATCATCAATTATTTTTTAGAAACATCTAATTTCCAAAACAACATTATTTTTTCTCTTGAAAAACATCCATTATATATATATAGACTAATCTATTTAGTTGATTATATTTAAAGAAAAATTCAACTAATTTTTTTTGAATCTACGCTTAATTACTATATTTTACTAGATTTGTATTACAAAATAATTAAGTATAATCTTAAGTAGACAAGATAGCCATTTGTAGTTATTATTAATGAGAAATTTAATTATCTTTTTAAATAAAGAGATTTATTTTAAGCAAAAAAATAATCTTTCAAAGGTATGCATTGGTACCTTCTGAACATTTTTTTAAGGTACAATTCAAAAATATTTTTTTAACTAAAGTATACAAAAAAATTAACTGGACAATATTTTTAAAAAAAATAAATCGAATGAACTATACACATACACAAAAATATTTTATTTTTATTAACTGAAAAAAATATTCAGATAATGATAAACAAATAAATCCAGAAATAAGATGTTTAGGACTGAAATTAATCATTGAAATAAAAAGGTTTTTAAAAAATCACATATGAGAAGTATCAAATAAATTACTGAACTTTGTGAGAAATATCACATTAACGGAAGTTTATAAAACTACCTTGAATGTAATTAACTTATTTATAGTATTATGTCATATTTTCACTATAAAATATCAAAAATAAAATTATAACACGAAAAATTACTTTCTTATCTTTTAATACATAAAATTCATCTAACTATTAAATTGATCGAGAGAAGGCACAAGTATCCCCTAGACTATGATCGAAATCTCAGAGACACACCTTAACTAAACTAAGGTCCTATTACCCCCTAAACTCATTTTATATATAATTGTCATGCCTCGAGCCTACACCCTGGGGGACTGGCACTCGAGAACCATTGATGGCCCCAAGTGAACCCTTGGCCTGACTTACTTACTCAGCGGAAGACTTAGACATAAGAAAGAGAATCCAAAAACAAGATAACTCAACATGTCTCAAAACTAAACTCATAATGTTTTAAGAAAATAAACATTTAATTTAGCTAAAGTGGCAACTCAAATCTGAACATAAGCCAATAACAAAATGATGACAAATGAACTAACATTTGACTGACTATCTATGAAGTCTCTAAAACAACTAAGATGGTTGTCAGGACAGGCCCACGACATCCTAATGAACTAAAATGGTAAAGTAATGAAAAAGGGGAATCCTCCGGAAGCAAGGAGGCTCACCAACAACTCTGAAGCTCAACTGGATCAACTATGCACTGGATGCTGAACCTGGTTACATGCGTCTGCATCATAATAAGATGCAGGCCAACTGGCATCAGTACATTGAATGTACGAGTATGCGAGTTGGAATGCTAAATACAGCATAGGCTTGAAAGGAATCTGAAGAACTTACCTGACTCAACACAACTCAACATAACTGAACTCATTTCAATATAAAGCATTTTAAAACAAGTGCAATATAAAGAAAAGTTATTTAAAACATGATGTCAACTCTGTGTATTTAGAAATACAATAATAACTCTGTATGTATGCAAAGATACAATATGAACTCTGTTTGTACATGAAAATATAAATATTTCTGATGTATATAAAAATATAAAATAATGTTGTGGAAGTTTCTCTAACCAATAAACATCACTTAAAAGCTATAGTGATGATATAGCGTTTCTTGTCCCCACGCTGCCAGGGCCATCATATACCTTGTCGGGGGTATAGAATCTAAACTACTAAGTGGATCCACTAGTCTATGCCAAAAAGCACTAAGGGTTCATCTAAAAAGTATGAACCTTTTCTACTCATGATGGCTACATGGTTTATGGGGGCTAAGGGTTCTCTGAACGCTCCCTCATATCGGTGCTCAATACTACTCCCAAAATATGATACTAGCTCTTTATGTTTTAAAAACATACTTCTTCTGTGATTTGAGATTAGTGCTCAAAAACATAGCTCAAAGACTATCTTGGAAATCGAAGTTTCCCCTCTTGCTTCATTTAGAAAGCGATTACTCTTTTCTGAAAACATACCCGAAGGCTCTTTGGAAATCGAGGTTTCCTTTCTTGTTTAAATGTGAAAACAATTTAAACCCTTTGGGAATACATAGTCCCCATATACTTTTGAAGAAATGAACTTCAAACTTTACTATTTACTGAACTCAAAAGTTAAGTCTTAAAACAAAGTTAAAACGTTTGCAAAAGACTTTTGAAAAACTTTAAGAACTTCTCTAGACTTTGATCTTAACTGCTCTTGACTTGACTCTTAACTGGTCCTTGAATTGTATTATGGATTCAAGGATTTTGATTTGTAATAGGAAGCATCACATGATGTTTAGGAATGATCTTAAATAGCTAAACATGAGAAAAGTCACGAAATCACCGTCTTGGAACAAGCTCGCGATGCGGAGGTGTTTTAAATAATTACTCGCAAAATTAAATTTTAAGGAAGAGGATTCCACGTCCTAACCGCGACGCAGAGCAACTATTTGTACACTGGGGGAGCAAGTCCGCGACACGGACTTGCGTGAGAAATCACGCTTGACTTTTTCCTTCTCCATTTTACAGCCCCAATTCGCCTAAACTCGACTATTGAACTCAAATTCATTTTAGATTCCGATACCCAGCATATGTACTCAAGAACCTAACTCAAAACAACTCTAAAACTCAACGTAAAGATCTCTGAAACTCCTCACGACATTCAAATTCAAGAATACATGTCAAGAAAATCAATTTTCAAACTCTTTTAGGACAAATTTTGCTGAACTAAACATGTTTGGCGCGTGGGTGAATGAACCAACCACTATGAAAGACTCACATACCTTGTAAAATGAATTTCTTGGCAAATCCACAACCAAAATTGATCGTTCTTGGTGAACCTTGAGCTTTTCTTCTCATTTCTCCTCTTTTCTCTTTACTCCAAGCCCTAGCGTGAATTTTCAATTGACTAAACTGATATCATTCTGATTTGACCCTTAATTAATTCACTAAAACAACTAAATTAATTGGATAAGGAAAAGACTGAAATACCTTTTCAAAAATCCGGATTGGACATTTCCCTATTTGAACAGCCCAACTTCCAAAGGGAATAACTCATTCATACGAACTCGGAATCACGCAAACTCAGTGGCGTTGGAAAGATCATTCCAAGATCTTTATTACCATATCTGTAAGTACCTCTAAATCATCCTGAGGTAGAAGTTATGATCGTTTGAAATTGACCAAAACTCAATTTTTCCTAACTTTAGACAAATTTCCAGATTTTCATTCTTTCCAAAAATGACTATTTCCATTTATTAGCTTCTTCCTAGTTATTTAAATTTGCGAGATGTTACAATATCTCCCCCTTGGGAACATTCATCCTCGAATGAGATTACTCTTACTAGGCTAAGGGTGAACATGCAACATTCAGTTTAAGCACACACTAGCAAATGCAAAACAACATGCCAACTTAAAAATAAATACTAAGAAAGGATTAGTACCTTAATTCGAAACTTCTCCGGATTCGAAGAGATGTGGGTATCTCTTATTCATATCTTCCTTAGCTCCTCAAGTAGCTTCCTTAACAAACTAGTTTCTCCAAGGAACTTTGACTGATGCTACCTCTTTTGTTCTCACCTTGCGAACTTGGCAATCTAGAATCTAAACAAGAATCTCTTCATAAGATAAGTTATCTTTGATCTCAATATCTTTGATTGGTATAATCAACAAGGGATCACCCATGCACTTCTTCAACATGGAGATGTGAAGCACCGTGTGAACCGCGGCTAACTCTTATGGTAGCTCCAACTCATAAGCTACATTACCTACCCTTTTTTATATTATGTAAGGGCCAATATAGCGGGGACTAAGTTTTCCCTTCTTACCAAATCTCATAACACCCTTCATGGATGAAACCTTTAAATACACTCAATCATCAACTTCAAACTCTAACTTTCTTCTCCTAACATTAGTGTAGGATTTCTGAGGACTCTGTGCCATTTTCAACCTCTCTTAGAGTCCATCCTCCATTGGTACACACAATCTGCCTTGATACCTCAACACATCATCTCCCTCTTGTTCAAAAGCCATTACTTATTGCTTATGAACATTTGCCTTCAATTCAGCAAAATGGGGTCTTGGTCTTACTTGCCTTTTACTTCTGACACTAATGATGATTCATCCCCATTCGTCACCACCACTCATCCTTCTGTGGAATCCATAAGTCTGACTCCCAGGTGTGCAAGTATATGCACATATTTCTCTAACTCTCTATTTTCTTCCTCAACATGGGTGGTACTACCTATAGACAACCTACTTAAGGCATCATCAACAACATTAGCCTTACCCGGTGATAAAGAATACTCATGTCATAATCTTTTAGTAACTCTAACCACCTTCTCTGTCTGAGATTAAGCTTTTTCTGACTAAACACATACTGAAGACTTGTGATAGGTGAACACATCTACATGAACACCATACAAATAATGATGCCATATCTTCAAAGAAAATACTATAGCAGCCAACTCTAAGTCATGGGTTGGGTAGTTCTTCTCATGAACTTTCTACTGTCTGGAGGCAAAAGCTATAACTTTGTCATTCTACATTAACACACAACCCAAATCAACTCTAGATGTATCACAATAGACAACAAAGCCTTGCGTACCTTCTGGTAAGGTCAAAACAGGGGAAGTAGTCAACCTCTTTTTCAATTCCTAAAAGCTTTTCTCACAAGCTTCATACCATTGAAACTTAATTATCTTCTGAGTCAATCTGGTCAAAGGAGACGAAAATGGATGAGAACCCCTCTACGAACCTTCTATAATATCAAGCCAAACCCAAGAAACTCCTAATATCAGTTGGAGATGTGGGTCTAGGCCAACTTTGCACTGCCTCTAACTTCTGAGTATCAACTCTAATTCCCTCTTCAGACACAATGTGGCCTAAAAATTCCACAGTCTTGAGCCAAAACTCACACTTAGAGAACTTGGCATACAACTCTCAATCTTTTAAAGTCTGAAGAACTATTCTGAGATGGCTGGCATGATCTTCTTCATTCCTTGAATAGATTAGTATGTCATCAATGAAGGCGATAACAAACATATCTAAATAAGGTTTGAAGACTTTATTCATAAGGTCTATGAACGTTGTTGGTGCATTGGTCAAACCAAAGGACATGACCAAAAACTCATAATGCCATAATGGGTCCTGAAAGCTGTCTTTGGAATATCACATTCCCTTTATTTCAACTGCTCTTTCAACTCTTTTAACTCTACTGGTGCCATTCTATATGGCAGAATAGCTATAGGATGAGTATCTGGAAGAAGGTCTATACCGAAGTCTATCTCTCTTTCAGGAGGGACTCCGGGAAGATCATCAGGAAAGACTTCTGGAAACTCTCGTACTACTGAAACTGACTGAATAAGAGGTATCTCAACACTAGAGTCATTAACTCGGACTAAGTGATAGACACACCCCTTAGAAACCAACTTCCTTGCCTTAAGGTACGAAATGAAATGACCCTTAGGCACTGATGAGCTGCTTTTCCACTCTAAGACCGGCTCATTTGCAAAATGAAAGTTGACAACTCGAGTTCTACAATCGACTGAGGTATAACAGCATGAAGCCAGTCCATACCAAGAATGACATCAAAATCTATCATGTCTAACTCAAATAAATTAGCCATGGTACTCTGTGATTGACAAAAATGGGATAATCACGATAGCCTCTCTCTACTAGAATAGACTCACCAACATGTGTATAAGCACTGAATGGTTCACTAAGTTTCTCAGGAATAACATCAAAATTCAAAGCAACATAAGGAGTTACAAAAGATAAACTTGCTCCTGAGTCTAGCAAAGCATAAACATCAAAAACAAAGACTTGGATCATACCAGTGACAACATTTGGTGAATCCTCTTGCTCTTGGTGACTGTTGATAGCATATAAACGGTTTGTTGCCCCGCCAGTACCTGAAGAGCTCCTCAAGGTGCAGCTCTGTCTGGTGGAGCAACTGAAGAAAGTTAGGGCCTATTGCCCCTATTACCATTACCTTGCATGTTTTCAGGACACTCCCTCATAAAATGACTGTTCTGACCACACTTGAAACAACCAGTAGATCCCTCACGACAAATACCTGAGTGGTTTCTGCCATACTTAGCACATGAAGGAGGCTTACTACCCTTTTGTGCCATACTTTCTTGAGAATAGACAGGTTTAGCTCTGAAACTCTGGGAATTCTGACTATTGTACTCACTTTTGTTCTTAAGTACATGTGCACTAGCAGATGATGGGGCGGTCCCTTTTGTTTCTGTTGGAAGGAAGACCAATTCGCCTACTCTTTTGCTGCCTGAACTCGTTCCCTAATGTCTTAGCCCTCTTATTCTTAAACTCTTCTCGATCCTTCAGCTTTTCCTCCTCAACTTGTTGCAAATGGATCATTAGCCTTGCTATGTCCATATACCCTATCAACATTGCTGTCTTGCCCTCATTGCTTGACTGACGAGACAACCCAGCAACAAATAAACTAATCATGCTCCTCATGTCAGCAGCCATTTCTGGGGCATAGCGGGAAAGTTGTGTGAACTTTAGACTGTACTCATGAACACTCAAAGACTCCGGATTAAGGGTGAGAAACTCTTGTATCTTTGCCTCTCGTAACTCATGGGGAAAGAAACGTCTCATGAGAGCACTCTCAAACACAACCCAACTCACTATTAGTGCATCCTCAGCCATATTCTTTTTCCATTGGTCGAACCAGACTCAGGCGAAACCCTTCATTTGGTATGCAACTAGTTCCACCCTCTCAGCATCTACAACATGCATAATCTCGAAAATTTTATGAAGCTCTTCAACTAAGTTCTCTGGATCCTCTGTGACACTTGAACCTGTGAAGCTTGGTGGGTTCATCCTTAAAAACTCACGGATCCTTCAAGTATTAGCCACTTCCTGTCGATTATCTCTCTGTCCATCTTGATGGGTCACAACTTGACTTAACATCCGAATAGCTTCACAGAATTCAGCATTGGTGACCTCTCTTTGGGGTTGCACTTCTGGTGCATTAGGTACCCCTTTTTCCTCGACATTTCTCCTAGCAGGATGACCTCAGACAGCTCTTCGTGGAGGCATGATTATCTGAAAACACGCGCAAGCACGAATTAGAGAGAAACTTTTTAGAGATCAAACTCTAACGCACGAAATTAGTGTGAAAAAAGTGAGAATTTTCCTAAATATTGTAGCCTTCTAATTATAGATGTGGCGCGATTTACACCGATAACTAGGACTCTACAGACACGGCTTCATAGACTCCCTAGGACTCTTGAACATTGGGATCTAATACCAAATTTGTCACGCCCCGAGCCTACACCCTGGAGGACTGGCACTCGAGAACCAATGTTGGCCCCAAGCGAACCTTGGCCTGGCTTACTTACTCAGTGGAAGACTTAGACATAAGAAAGAGAATCCAAAAACAAGATAACTCAACATGTCACAAAACTAAACTCATAATGTTTTAAGAAAATAAAACATTTAACTTAGCCAAAGTGGCAACTCAAATCTGAACATAAGTCAATAACAAAATGATGACGAATGAACTAACATTTGACTGACTATCTATGAAGCCTCTAAAACAACTAAGATGGATGTTAGGACAGGCCCACGACGTCCTAAGGAACTAAAATGGTAAAGTAATGGAAAAGGGGAATCATCCGGAAGCAAAGAGGCTCACCAACAGCTCTGAAGCTCAACTGGATCAACGATGCAATGGATGTTGAACCTGGTTACATGCGTCTTCATCATAATAAGATGCAGGCCAACTGGCATCAGTACATTGAGTGTACGAGTATGCGAGTTGGAATGCTAAATACAACATAGACTTGAAAGGAATCTGAAAAACTTACCTGACTCAACTCAACTTAACATAACTGAACTCATTTCAATATAAAGCATTTTAAAACAAGTGCAATAAAAAGAAAAGTTGGTTAAAACATGATGTCAACTCTGTGTATTTAGACATACAATAATAACTCTGTATGTATGCAAAGATACACTATGAACTGTGTTTGTACATGAAAATATAAATATTTCTGATGTATATAAATATATAATATAATGTTGTGGGAGTTTCTCTAACCGAGAACCATCACTTAAGAGCTATAGTGATGATATAGCGTTTCTTGACCTCACGCTGCCAGGGCCATCCCTTGCCGAGGGTATATAACCTGAACTACTAAGTGGATCCACTAGTCTATGATAAAAAGCATTAAGGGTTCATCTAAAAAGTATGACCATTTTCTACCCATGATGGCTACATGGTTTATGGGGGCTAAGGGTTCTCTGAACGCTCCCTCATATCGGTGCTCAATACTACTCCCAAAATATGATACTAGCTCTTTATGTTTTAAAAACATACTTCTTCTGTGATTTGAGATTAGTGCTCAAAAACTTAGCTCAAAGGCTATCTTGGAAATCGAAATTTCCCCTCTTGCTTCATTTAGAAAGCGATTACTCTTTTCTGAAAACATGCCCGAAGGCTCTTTAGAAATCGAGGTTTCCTTTCTTGTTTAAATGTGAAAACATTTAAAACCCTTTGGGAATACATAGTCCCCATATACTTTTGAAGAAATGAACTTCAAGCTTTACTATTTACTGAACTCAAAATTTAAGTCTTAAAACAAAGTTAAAACGTTTGCAAAAGACTTTTGAAAAACTTTAAGAACTTCTCTAGACTTTGATCTTAACTGCTCTTGACTTGACTTTTAACTGGTCCTTGAATTGTATTATGGATTCAAGGATTTTGATTTGTAATAGGAAGCATCACATGATGTTTAGGAATGATCTTAAATAGCTAAACATGAGAAAAGTCACGAAACCACCGTCTTGGAACAAGTTCGTGACGCAGAGGTGTTTTATATAATTACTCACGAAATTAAATTTTGAGGAAGAGGAGTCCACGTCCTAACCACGACACGGAGAAACTTTTTGTACACTGGGGGAGCAAGTCCGCGACACGGACTTGCGTGTCAAATCACGCTCGATTTTTTCCTTCTCCGTTTTATAGCCCCAATTAGCCTAAATTCGACTATTGATCTCAAATTCATTTTAGATTCCGATACCCAACATATCTACTCAAGAACCTAACTCAAAACAACTCTAAAATTCAACATAAAGGTCTTCGAAACTCCTCAATTCAGCCCAATTCAAGAACGACATTCAAATTCAATAATACATGTGAAGAACATCAACTTTCAAACTCTTTTAGGACACATTTAGCTGAACTAAACATGTTTGGCACGTGGGTGAATGAACCCAATGCTATGAAAGACTCACATACCTTGTAAGATGATTTCCTTGGTGAATCCACAACCAAAATCGATCGTTCTTGGCGAACCTTGAGTTTTTCTTCTCCTTTCTCCTCTTTTCTCTTTTCTCCAAACCCTAGCGTGAATTTCCAATTGACTAAACTGATCTTAATTTGATTTGACCCTTAATTAATTCACTAAAACGAACTAAATTAATTGGATAAGGAAAAGACTGAAATACCCTTCAAAAATCCGGATTGGACATTTCTTTATTTGAACAATCCAATTTCCAAAGGGCATAACTCACTCATACGAACTCGGAATCACGCAAACTCAACGGCGTTGGAAATATTATTCCAAGATCTTTCCTACTATATCTGGAAGTACCTCTAACTCAGCCTGAGCTAGATGTTATGACCTTTTGAAGTTGGCCAAAACTCAATTTTTCTTAACTTTAGACAAATTGCCAGATTTTCATTCTTTCCAAAAATGACTATTTCCATTTATTAGTTTCTTCCTAGGGAGGTACTTCTACCTTTTCCCTAAATTTATCACATGAAACTTATCTTTCTATATTTAACACATAAAAGTACAAACTTTATTAAAAAAAAGATTTGTTATTATCTATAAAGAATAATCTTTAAAGTTTATCATAAAAAAATATTTTATTCATTTTTTAAAAGATGATTATTAAATAGAATATTCAAATCAGTATATTAGTGAAGAAAAAAAACAATCAAATCATATTATTTTTTAATATTAATGATAGTGTATTAAGTATACTATAATGAAATTAAAATAAAGAAAAAAAATGCAATATTATCCCCAACAAATTTTATGTTATGAAGTTAGATAGATATTAATGAATATTTTTTTTGTGTGCTTGATTTTAGAATTCGATGATTTGTATATAATAGAAATAAATAAATGTTAACTTATTTTACAAGTTCAAGACTAGAAAATCATGATAAACTGTATCCAAAAATATCTTATGGAATTAAAATTTATATAATTTAATTTTTCATGTAATGGAAAAGAAAAGAGAAAGGATGACAAAAAAAATTAAGAAAAAGGAACAAAGAAAAACTAAATTAGGAAGAATTAAAAGAAGGTGAAGTTAGATTGTAATGGGACCCACATTATAAAGTCCATTGAATAATTTCCTTCACACAATTAATAATAATTCTAACTCATTAAACATAATAATTATTGTTCACACGTAGAAGTTTAGGAAATAGTAGTAATAAATACTTGACTTTACTTTGGAAGGGAACAAGGTTAAATTAGTCTTGTTACAATTCTGGCCAAATTATGGCCACATAATTCTGGCCATTTAGCACTTTCGTAATTTATGATCTAAAATTTGGTAAGTTATTACTGTTGGAAAACTATATGCACAGCGGAAGCATAACATAATCTTACTGCTTACATGAATAATAGATAACAAGTACCGTTTATGCTAGAACACATATAATATGTTAGAACACATACACTTACTGAAATTTAATTCAAGAATTACCTCTTGAAGCGTGAGCAGATACCTTCAAGCAAATCCACAAGTTAGAACAGACCTTCAAGCTCCACGAGATAGACAACAATTTTGCAGTCTTCTACGGTGATCCCAAGTTCACATCCGAACTGTCTCAATACTTGGGTGGATAAGTATCGAATAGAAAACTAATTAATCTTTCTATGGTTAGAAGAATCCCTAATTATAGAGTTTTCTTCTCAATCCAAAGAGGAGAACAAAACACAGTCTATTTTCTTCAACCAGAAAAAATACACGTCTGTTTTATTTTTATAAGAAAAAACACGCTTGTCTCCCCTTTTCCCTTTAGAAATAGGATTCTGAGTTCTAGTTAAATATGGGCACCGTAGGGACCACATAATTAATTACTGAGACTTCCTATTATGGAAATAATTCCAAATAATTAATTTGAATTTATTCTTACCATAATAAATTACAAATCATTCCACTAGAAATTCGTAATTGTACTCCTCTATTTATATTTCGAAATTCCCCATTAAACACTTATGTAATTCTCCTTGTTAAGATTACAGATACTAATTAATAAATGAAATTACTGACGAATTTAATTTAATGATTAATTTCCTTTAGAGCACTGCTTAACTTATTTCATGTGTCGGATTCATAAATCCACTTGCAAGGTTTGACACAATGAAAACTTGTAAGTTTCTCGAAAAGGCATATCAATCAATCTCTATAACGAGACATGGATTCCATCAACTAACTTATTATTTCACCAATATATATTATTATCATCTAATCTACCAGGCATATTGACCCATCTCAGAATCTCACCTTTTAATAAATCAAAATGATAGTAAATATATACAGATCGTAATAGTTATATCAGGATTAAGAATATAAGTACATTTAATAGTTTAGAGAGTATGTTTTTATCAGCCAGTCTAAAACAACTATCTCTACTCGGTCCCCTTCAATACATACAAAATGCACTAGCACAAGAAGTTGGAACTATACCCTTCCCATAATCAAGATAAATTACACATAATCTTGTGCTACAATCGTACCGATGGCATGTCCAATTTCCATCCTAGATTGTGAACCAAAAATGTTATACTTATAAGAACCGATGATTTAATCCTGTGTATAAGCTAAAATTCTACACACTAAATCATCTATTATATAAGTAAACAGACACCATAAACGAATATATGATCTATTAAAATTGAGCAAATATTTATTCTATAATAAATATTATTTCTTAACATATGGTTAATAGTATATATCCCAACAATTACAAATGTTAAACAATAGTTTAATATTTTGTTATAAGATTAAAAAAATATGTAAACAGATATTAAAACTGAATCTAACATTATCCAAAAGAATAATTTATCAAGTATTATATTTATGCACTTTTTAAAAAATAAAAATAAAATTTATATGGTAACTTTATATACAGATATTTGCATAAATCAACCTATAGTAATCTTAAAAGGGACTACCTCATAAATAAAATAAGAGCAACATAATTTTACTTCCATTGACTACTTCAAAAAACTTTATATTTACAAAATCTTCAAATGCTTATAAAATGTATGGATTTTGAATTAAAAGTACAAAAATCCAAACTCATCATTATCTAGATCTCCTCAATCATACTTATCCAAAAATTTCAAGAACATAAAGAAGAAGAAAATAAAATGGATTTTTGGAAGTTTTTTGGTTTTGTGAGAATTTTAAAAGAATCCATTCAACTTATTCCAAAAAATGGAAAAATCTTGGGATTAATAACCATTTTTTACCTTCTTTTCACCTCAATATTCTTTTTATTTTTCAAATTCACCTCTGATTCTTTGTTAAGAGACATGTTTATTAAAGAATCCGTCATTCCTACATGATTCTTCACTATGTAATCTACTTTTTAGGATTAAACAAAATTTTAAACTTGTTTTAGCCATTGATTTTTCATTCTTTTTTTCCTATTTATTCATCTCAATTTTCTCCACCAACACAATAATTTTAATTTCTTCTATATCATATTATAATAAAACTTTAAATTTCAAAGATTTAGGTATCAAGATTTTTAGATCATGCAAAAGGCTTGTTTTCACAATGTTTTATACCACAATTATTGTTATTGGATATTTTTACTTTTGTTTATCCATGGCAACTCCTTTTTTAGCTACATCTAACTTGTATAATTTTTCAATGGTTATTATTTTCAAGATTTTCGCGTATATTATTTATCTATAATTATCGATCGTTTGGGTGATGGCCTTAGTGGTTTCAATTGTTGAAGAAGGTAATCATGGTGTTGTGGCTCTTAGAAAAGCTGGAAAAATAATTAAGGGAAATGAGATGAAAGGGTTTATTTTAAATATTGTGTTCAATTTATTGGCTTTTGTTAGCAGCCATGGATGACCTTACCAAGCTCAGAGGTACAATCAGATATGGAGAATTCTAGAAGGAAGAAGAGAGAATAATCTGGAAATCTAATTTGTATTTCTCATTTTAAAACCAATCATACATTACAATACTATTTATAGTTCCTCTGCTAACTAACTGATGACTTGACCTCTTAACCGTTTCTAACCACTTTGTAACAAACTTTACACAAAATATCTTTCTTGACTAAAGACTAAATTACCCTTCATTCAATCAGCTTGAAATGGTTTCCATCATTCAACACCCCTCCTCAAGCTGATGGACTAAACAGGTCTTTCACACCAAGTAAACTGAGTAAATACTCATGTTGTGTTCTTCCCAGACTTTTGGTCAGAATATCAGCCAGCTGCTCTTTGGTAGGCACATGATTTGTTCTGATCATTCCCTGCAAAATTCTTTCCCTTACAAAGTGGCAGTCTATATCTATGTGTTTAGTTCTCTCATGAAATATTGGATTTGCAGCAATTTGTATTGCTGCTTTACTATCACACATTAGCTGAGTAGGCACTTGGACTTCAACATCTAGTTCCTTTAGTAGACCGGTCAGCCAGATGATCTCTGCAGTAGCTGAAGCCATGCTTCTGAATTCAGCTTCTGCTGAGCTTCTGGAGACTGTGTCTTGTTTCTTTGACTTCCAGGATATTAGAGCTTCCCCAAACTTCACTAGGTAACCTGTGACTGACCTCCTGGTCTGTAGACATGCACCCCAGTCTGAGTCACAATATGTGGTTAGATTGTTTGTGGATTCTGCTGGCATATACAGTCCAAGTCCAGGTGCTCCTTTAATGTACCTCACAACTCTCAAGGCTGCCTCCATGTGTGAGTTTTTTGGACTGTGCATAAATTGGCTTAGTACTTGAACTGTGAATGCTAGGTCTGGTCTTGTCATAGTTAGATATAATAATCTTCCTACTAATCTCTGATAGGGACCAGGATCCTTGAGTAATAAGTCTGTGTCTTCCCTTCTGATGTACTGATCATATTCTTCAGAAGTAAGCTTCACATTTAGTTCTAGAGGAGTTCCAGCTGGTTTAGATCCACTGAGTCCAGCTTCTTCAATCAGCTCCAGTGCATATTTCCTTTGTGACATAACTATCCCTTCTTTTGATCTAGCAACCTCTATGCCCAGAAAGAACTTTAATTCACCAAGATCTTTCATTTTGAACTTACTTTGTAATTCAGTCCTTGTTTGTTTGATCAGGTTGTGATTGCTTCCTGTGACTATAAGATCATCAACATACACAAGCACTACTGTTATATCAACTCCATTTTTCTTAGTGAAGAGTGAGTAATCAAAGTGGCTCTGTTTGAATCCCAATGCTTCCAGTGCTTCAGTTAATTTTCTGTTCCACTGTCTTGGAGCCTGCTTGAGGCCATAAAGAGATTTCTGAAGTTTGCAGACTTTGGAAGAGCCCCCCTGTCTAGCAAACCCATCAGGAAGCTTCATATAGACTTCTTCTAGGAGATCACCATTTAAGAAAGCATTATGGGCATCCATCTGATAGAGATACCACTGTTTGGAGGCAGCCAGAGCAATCACAGTCCGGACAGTGACCATCTTGGCCACAGGGGAAAATGTTTATGTGTAATCTATGCCCTCTTTTTGGCTGAACCCCTTAGCAACCAGCCGGGCCTTAAATCTTTCTACTTCCCCGGAGGCTTTGTACTTGATCTTATAGATCCACTTGCATCCAATAGGAGACTTATGGGGAGGTAAGTCCACAATAGTCCAAGTGTTGTTGTCCTCAAGAGCAGCAATCTCCAACTGCATAGCTTCAATCCATCTAGGGTCAAGAGAAGCCTCCCTAAATGACTGAGGTTCATGTAGACAAGTATAGGAGGATAAGGCTTGCACATGACCTGGACTCACAGTGGAATACGAAACATAGGAAGACATAGGATATAGGCAGGAAGAGGCCTTTGGGGCAGAAACATAGTCCTGCAGCCAACCTGGAGGTTTGTGAGGTCTTGTGGATTTCCTGATAATAGGGATCACTGGTGACTGTGCACCAGGAACTAGAACAGGAGGTGTATGATCAGCCACAGCCTGTGTAGAAGGACTGGATATGAGAGATCCCTGCTGAGAGTTGGAACCACTCAGGTGACTTGCCGGAGAGAAAAGGTCTAGGACTGGAAACACAGGAGAAACTGCACCTTGCATGTGTTTGAAGGGAAAAACATCTTCCTTGAACACCACACTTCTGCTGACAAAGAAAGAGTGGGTGGCGATATCATATAGTTTATACCCTTTTTGTGACTGTGAGTATCCTATGAACACAGCAGGTATAGCTCTAGAGGCAAACTTGTCAAGTGCCCTAGGAGTGCTAGCATAGCCCAAACACCCAAACACCTTCAGATGATTCACATTTGGAGGATGCATATATAACATTTCATAAGGAGTTTTGTACTCAATCACCCTGGATGGAAGTCTGTTCAGTAAGTACACAGCAGTACTGACACAGTCTCCCCAAAATTTCAAAGGCATTGCTGATTGAAATCGAATAGACCTTGCCATCTCAAGGATAGTCCTATGTCTTCTTTCAACAACTCCATTTTGCTGAGGAGTGTACACACAAGAGGTTTGATGTTGAATGCCAAACTCAGACAACACACTTTGAAAGGGATGGTTAATAAATTCACAACCATTGTCAGTTCGAAGAGTTTTGATAGTAGAAGAGAACACATTTTGCACTTTATTGATAAAATCTTTCAGAATGACAATAGTATCTGACTTAGAATTTATCAGAAACAGCCAGGTAAATCTAGAGTAATCATCAACTAGAGTAACAAAGTATCTCTTAGCATCATAAGTAGGGACTCTATATGGTCCCCATACATCACAGTGTACCAATTGAAAAATAGATTGGGAACTAGTAACACTACTTGGAAAAGAAAGTTTACTCTGTTTAGCTAAGGGACATACAGTACAATGATGAGATTTAGTAGGTTTAGAAAGATGAGGGAGAGTGACAAGTTTATTGAGCACTTCCAATGGAGCATGACCCAATCTCAGATGCCACAAATGGGAACAATCAGGGACTTGACTAGCAATGTTTACAGCAGTTTGTGTGATGGTGGTGGGACAGGATCCTCCTTGTAACACATAGAGACCATGTTGTTCCCTACCAATCCCCTTCACCTGTCCAGTGGAGAGGTCCTGAAAGAGACAAAAGGCAGGAAAGAACACTGCTAAACACTGAAGTTCCTTGGTTAGTCGAGATACTGAGAGAAGGTTATATCTAAAGTCAGGAAGATACAACACATTGCTGATTTCCTGATCTTTAAATATACGTGATGTCCCTGTGTGAGTGATTGAAACTACATCACCTGTAGGTAATTGTACTTGATTGCTGGCCTGCTGTGGAACTACTTGACTATTTTTCAACATACTCTTATTGGAAGTCATGTGATTAGAAGCACCAGTATCTATTATCCAATTTTGATTCATATACCTAGACACTAAGGAGATCACAGTACCTGCTGTAGTCTTACTAGAGGATGATCCATCAGGGGTCCCCTGATCAAGCATGTGAACCACTTGCTGATATTGATCAGGAGTGAAATAAGGTCTGGCTTGATTTTGAGAATCTCCTGGAATCTGATACAGGCCACACTGCTGCATCTGAGGGACTACTCTTTGGTGCTGAGTTTGCATTGGATGCTGAGCTTGCATCTGGAATGCATTTGAGGAGCCATGTGATGCATAGTGTTGTATAGGGGTTTGATGTCCTATCTGTTGAGGCCAGTAGCCAAATGACCTTCCTCCTGTGCCTGTAGGTATCACATTAGCAAGATGTGCATAGGAGTTAGTGTTACCTGCATAGCTTGGATTGTACTGGGATGGCACACCTTTCTTTTTACCCTTCCAGTCAGGTGGATACCCAACAATTCTGTAGCAGGACTCCTTAGTATGGCCTTTATAACCACAAACTTCACATATGACCTGAGGTTTCTTCCCCTTGGAGCTCCCACTAACATCAGAATGATATGGTCTAGTGTTACTGAGCATTGCAGTACTACTACTTGAGTGTGCTCTAGTGTGACTCATCATAGCAACATTGTCACTAGTATCATTGATATGGATTCCCTGGGTTAAACTCGCCAAAGTTCTTTGACTTTCCTGATCGACTAGCATTGAGTAGGCTCTATTGACACTAGGAGTTGGGCTCATCATCATAATCTGACTTCTAGATTGAGAATAAGACTCATTTAGCCCCATTAGGAATTGCAACAGTCTCTGATATTCAAAGTGTTGAAGATAGCTTTGAGATTCAGGACAAGCACAACCTGGACACGGCATGATAGCATCAAATTCATCCCAGAGGTCGCGTAATTTCGAGAAATAATCAGCTACTGATACAGTTCCTTGAGTGAGAGTATGAATCTCTCTATGCAGGAACATGACTCTAGATCCATTCACTTTGTTGAACCTCTCCTTCAGGTCCTCCCAAACTTTACTGGCATTCGAAGCATAGACTACACTGCTCAGAAGCCCTGGTCTGACTGCATTCATGATCCATGATAATACTACGGCATTCACTTTCTCCCATTGATCATGAAGCATTGGTGCAAACTGAGATTTAGGGAAACGACCATCAACAAATCCCAACTTACTCTTGCCTATAAGACCAATTCTCATAGATCTACTCCATAAGGCATAGTTATCAGATCCTGTGATTTGAATCGAGATGAGAGAACTACCTGGAGTATCTGTTGGTTGCAAGAACAAGGGATGATTGTGGTCTAGCAGAGGAGCTCCGTGAATCACTGGTGGTGCATCTGCTGTGCCAGTGTTGATTTGATCGTCAATTGCCATTTCTTCTTTGTTGTACCTTGAGAGAGCTTAGAGATCTACCTATATAGACTGTTTTTCTAGCACTTCAGATCGACTGTGAAGGCTCTGATACCATGTTAGCAGCCATGGATGACCTTACCAAGCTCAGAGGTACAATCAGATATGGAGAATTCTAGAAGGAAGAAGAGAGAATAATCTGGAAATCTAATTTGTATTTCTCATTTTAAAACCAATCATACATTACAATACTATTTATAGTTCCTCTGCTAACTAACTGATGACTTGACCTCTTAACCGTTTCTAACCACTTTGTAACAAACTTTACACAAAATATCTTTCTTGACTAAAGACTAAATTACCCTTCATTCAATCAGCTTGAAATGGTTTCCATCATTCAACAGCTTTAATTATTTATTTGGGTACTCAAATTATTATTAAGAAATGGACTTTTAACAAGAATAATTCAATGTTGATTTTGGTTAATGGTTCTTGTTTATTGAAGGTGTTTGAGCTAGTAAATTATACGGTTTTATATTTCCATTTCAAGAAAGAAAAAGGGGAAGAAGAGATTATTCACTTGCAAGAAAGTATTGAATATAGCAAGATCTATGATTTACCATTAATAATTGGTGGTACAAATTAGTTGAGATCGATCGTTGCAATCAGTTTGTGTCGATTATGACTATGTACTTTTCAATAAGAGAGTTATCAACTCGACGTCTCTATCGTTTGTAGACAAAAGAAAAGTAATGTGGGTCTAGTTCAACATGATTATGTAATTTGTAATAGGCCAATGTTTGGGCCTCTTTTATTCTCTTGGGGGGGGGGGGGGGGGGGGGGGGGGGGGGGGGGGGGGGGGGGGGGG